>PNEQ01073222.1:67371-82784 GCA_003012365.1 Medauroidea extradentata | reverse complement strand
AGACATACCTGCAATAACAGGTGTACTTGTAGAGAGTAGAGAACCTGTGCTTTATGATGACATCGTGTAAGCGTTAGAAACATACCTGCAATAACAAGTGTTCTTGTAAAGAGTAGAGAACCTTTGCTTTATGATGACATCGTGTAAGCATTAGAAACATACCTGCAATAACAAGTGTACTTGTAGAGAGTAGAGAACCTGTGCTTTATGATGACAACGTGCCAGCGTTATAAACATAACTGCAATGACATGTAACGTGTAGAGAGTATAGATCCTGTGCTTTTTGATAACTGTGAAGTCTCTTCTCGTTCGAGGTTGATTCATGACCGTTGTTGTCTGCAGTTTTTTCTAGTCTTGAGTGTTGTAAATGAGTCAGCGTTATTTATTTTTTATTCCCGTATTATTCTCCATAGTGTTAAATATCGTATTTTGTTTTTCATTCAATGTACATGCATTCCTAATTTATTTTTAAAAAGACTATACATAAATTGCTGAATGAAATGTTTTCGTTCACCGTAGTTAAATATGTGACGTGTTTCTGTGAAGTTAATTTAAAAAAAAAAAAAAAAAAAACAACCTTTACGTCAACTGAAACTAAAAATTTCTAAAAGAGACGCATTCCTTTAGATATCCTTGTAATTTTGTGACTAAGTAACATTAACTTTTACTTTCTGTTAAACTTCTACCGAATCAAGGAGAACATATTTGAATTTTTGAACACAGTGACCCTTTATCGTGCTCAATAATGTCACCTCAAAATAATTCCCTAAAATTATCGAAACATTGATGCAATTTGTTTTCCATTTCTTTTCAAGATATTTTCACAAAATCATTATAAGGAGGACAAATTATATTGTTTAAATTTATGAATGCAAATTATACTAAATGTAATAAAATATTAAAACCAAAAGAATTAATAAATTTAGAACTATTTATTTTCCAATAAATTTAAATATTCAGCGACTCTTCATATTAAGAAATTCTGTTTAAAATTCAGGAAAACTTTGATAGATTTAAAAAAACCTACAAAAATCGGCATCAAATAATTAGAATTTTACAGCTTCCCATTTTTTAAATTTCATATCTACTTTATCAACAGCTATAGTGATATTAAAATAAACGCTTTCTTCCCGGCCTAAACAATTAACAAAACTAAATTTATAATCAGTATAATAGCTGTGTAAAATTAACTACTCTTGTTCCATTTAATAACTGAAAAATAATAATAAAACCTCATAAACCTTTACATTATACTTAGTACAACACAATCTAATTAAAAGTTTATGTACACTTTTCCAAATTCGTTGCATCAAAATGAACGATTTTTTTTCCAGGTCTTTCTCTGCACTTTCTATATAAATATTATCGCTCACTACAGATACTCTTTTTGAC
The DNA here is from genome assembly GCA_003012365.1 of Medauroidea extradentata. Taxonomy (NCBI): domain Eukaryota; kingdom Metazoa; phylum Arthropoda; class Insecta; order Phasmatodea; family Phasmatidae; genus Medauroidea; species Medauroidea extradentata. The sequence goes on along the minus strand of PNEQ01073222.1, from coordinate 81,392 downwards.
GAAGTCAAAATTATCCATATTTATTTACTTTAAAAATAAATTATTTTAGGGAAATTATTTTGTATAAATAAGGTTTTATTTATAATATTTCATTCATTTCGGAAGAATCAGGATCAAATAATTTACCATTCTTATCTCTAATTTCTATAAAAATATTTTTAAGTTTATCTGTTTGTATTGGAAAAAATTAAGGATATACAGACTCATAAAGTATCGTTTCACCAAATGGCACTTTTGGTTTAAGTGAAGAAATAATATCAGTTTCTCTATGAATAAATTCATTACGTTTCAGAATAATTCCGTCTGCTAATTTACAATGAATGTTAATAATTTCGAATGGATTTATTTAAAGAATTTTATCAGCATAATGAACGTTATTTTTTCTAAATCTTAAGCAAGACCTAAAATTTTACTAATTGAATCTTCCTTATTGAACATTTTACTTTCACTCTATTTCTAATTTTATTTTATTAGATAGATATATTGTTCTTTTTCTCACCAACAGGAATCTTGTTACATGGACGAAATGTTTTTTAACTTTTTCAAGTTCTTCCACAATATATTGCCCAATTGGAATTTCAGTAATTTATTCCACCTCATCTAATAATTATAGCATATTATTATACTGTGTTGTATTCGGTGTTAAATATATTGTATAAAATTTAATTGAAGCTAAAGAATGTACTTCAACTTAAATATGATAATGACGTTTTTTTTTCTTAATACAGATTTATTATTAGTTAATTTAAAAACATTGCTCATTTATTATATAAAATATATTAAGGATAATATGAATTTTAAGTCTAAAACGACAGATTGAAATATAAAAAGAAGAATTCCAGATGAAATTATTTCAACAAAAAAGAATGGAGAATTATTACTAGATAATATTATATGTTTGATTGTTGGTCCAAGTAACTGTGGAAAAACAACTCTTATGATTGATCATTTTATTTATTCACCTGGGTGGTTAAATTTTGGAAATTGTTATGTTTGTTCAAAAAGTTTGAATATAGCTTTAAGAGAAGATTATAGTGCACTAATTAAAATAATTAAAGGACCGATAGCATATTTCTTCCTTCAAATGATGAAGTAGTTGATGTCGATAATTGTTGTGAAAATTAAGTTGTTTTTGATCTTGTTGTTATTGATAATCAATAAATGATTGGAGATTATTTTACTTGGGGCAGACAAAAAAATTGATTGCATTTATTTAACACGAACATATTCAATTGTACCGAAAAAACTAAGAGATCGTGCTAATTTTCATTGTGTATTTAGATAAGATGATACAAATCTTAAACTTACTGACAGTTATTTTGTTGGAGGTAATATGCCATTTGAAAAATTTAGAGAAGAAAGTTCAAATTTTGGGACAAAAATATGGTTTTATTACTATAGAAATTACACCAAAATTAAATGAAGAAAAATATCGCAATAAGATAAAAGATTTTATCAATAGTCTAAATATATTTGAAAACCACAATAATATTAATATACATTTAAATTTCCATCTGCAATATTAAATTTCTTTGGAATTTAGAAACAAACTTTATCACCTTCTTTAGCAGAAAATAGTTTGAAGAAATCAGTTTTTTTTTTTATTTTAAAAGTCCGGTTTTAGAATAAATAATTGTACGAAATAATTCAGTAATTTGTTTGTAATCATTTGGTTTAGTTATTATTTCATTTACAGTTCCATTCATCATAAAAAATATATTCAGTTTAATGATTTCCCTAGCTAACGATTTTATCATTTGCACTGTATTTTACAACTAAAGGAATAGTGTCAATTATACTATTTTGATAATATTCTAAATGAACAGCATCATTAGGTGCAATTGTATTACATACATTTCTAATCTTTTGTCTTCAAAATCGATGTTATTATCATGTTCCACTTTTCTTTTCCAAAGATTGCTTATTTCTGGTTAAAGTTGTTACAAAGTGATTGAACTGCGGAAGTGTTTCAGAATCACCAATTTTTGGAATGTTATTAAATTTATAATCTGATTCTTTAATTTTTTCATTTGTCCAAAATTTTGTTATTGCATTTCCAAAGATATCTATTATTTAATATGCAAATTTTTACTAAAAAAACTTATGTACTTCAAATTCACGTCAATAAATACAATTGTACCGTTAGGTATGTTGAATATTTGTGGAATTTAAAAATAATATTTTATCATCAGTCAATACACCAAAATTCTTATAGATATTAATTATTTTATTATTATGGTTTAATCGGGTAATGCTTTGATAACCATTTGGTTTTATTATTATGTAACTGATTTCCCCACTCATCATAAAAATGTATTCAGTTTGATTATAACCTAAATAAACAAATTTTTCTTTAGCGCTATATATTCCAACTAAATTAATAATGCGAATTACATTCCTTTGGAAATAGTCAAAATAAACACGCGAATTAAGTTTTTGTACATCAGTATTTTTTTCGTCTATTTTTGAGCCAACTCGTTGACTCAAATTTTAAAATTTTTTTGTTATTTATTTCGTAAAGTAATGTTTAATGTGTGTAGTTTTCATATTTATTAGTGTATCACAATAATTTATAAGTGATTGGTTCAAATTTGGTAACCTTCCAGTATACGCCTGTTCTCAATTTATATTTTAGTTTTTTGTACTTTTTGTTTAATACTTACCAAAGTTATCACATTTTGGATTTATATTTGAAACACATATATTAAAAATTTTTTTACGAAATTATAATACTCTGATTCACCAATATGTGATGTCATTAGTGCATTTCCAAACATATGCACTATTAATTGATAAAGAAATTATATTTGAAAAATTAAAATTTCGTGGAAAATGATTCAGTACTGTAACACATAAAAATGTCAACAAATAACATCATTAAATGTTTGGATTCTATCATCATTATTAAATATATTATCTTTAAGGTATTCAGCTAATTTGCGTGTTGTATTACCCCCAAATGATTAAAAATAATACTTTTATTACAATATTTCTAATAACAAACCCAATGTGTTCCAAAATTTTAGAAACTACTAGATAAATAGCTATTCCACAGTCAATTTTTAATGAAGATTTTAGTAATTCACCAATCACGAAAACAACTAGAAAAGATTTAAATTTTAATAAGTTTTTAAATTCCATTATTATTTTTTACACTTTTACACCTTTGCCTGAACACAGTCCAAAGCCTGCTTTAGGTGGCGCTAATTTTTTCCATTTACAATTTATTTCTTTGTTGTTGTTCTTCTAAGTCTTGATCTTTCTTTTTAACATTAATTATAGAAGTGGCAATACATGATTCACCTCCAGCTAATGATCCAAGAGATCCTAATGTAGCAAAAAAATTGGTAACAAATCCACCTTTATGAACTGTTAAGGGCGTTCAAGTGGGGAAAAATTCATAATTTTATATTTGTATAAAATAGTGTTAGTTTTGTAGACATTACTTCAGAGAACATTAACATCTAACGGAAAAAAATTAGCTCATCTAGTTTTCCCGTAATGTCACTTCAAAGTCAAAATTTGCATATTTTTACTTCATACAAAACTTGAAAACAAGTAAATATAATGAAATGGAAAAAATCTCATCAAAACTACACGTCACCGTCTACGGCTTGAAGCATATACAAACACATTATAAAATATTTCTGTGTTTAAAATAAATTTCTAAAAGTACCAAAAAAAATTTTAATTTTGAAATTTTTTATTTAACATAAACATTTTTTGTAACGGGTTTTAAATGCTACATGCCAAAGACAGTAACACGTAGTTTTGATATGATTTTTTTCATTTCTTTATGTTAACTGGTTTTCAAGTTTTGTATGAAGTAAAAATATGCAAATTTTGACTTTGAAGTGCCACTACGGGAAAACTAGATGAGCTAATTTTTTTCCATTAGAGGTATATGTACTCTCAAGTAATGTGTACAAAACTAACACTATTTCATACAAATATAAAATTATGTTTTTTCCCCACTTGAACACCCTTAATTCGTTTCCAATTTTCATTTCTTTAGATATTTTTTTTAGTTGTGGTACGTTGTGTTTCCTTTTTTGTAAAAAAAAATTCAAAATTTAAATTTTTTATTTCATCAGCATACAGGTAAGCGCAGTATTTTTCACCTTCATTTATATAGAAAATATTTATAAAAAAATATATTTATGATAAATAAAATATTATTAATATCGTAAGCAAAAATTGTTAATATTTTATTTTTATTCTCCAACCAAGTTTACGTTTAACACGCATAGCAGATCCAGTAAGACCAGCCCACATTATTTCACTAAGATCTGCTTCTGGTGCAAAAACCCTTTTAAATATTAAAATATTTATTTACTAATTCTTTATCAGCTATAAGTTATTCGTCTAAATTGCTATGATTTTGAAAAATATATATAATGTTCCGTTGCAGCTTCATCTAAAGGATTTATTGGTTTATCACCTCTTTCTAATCTTTCTTTCAATTTACTTCCAGGACCTAGATAATGTTATTCTGATGCATGCAATTCGAAAGGCAATTAATTAATTACATCATTTATTAAACCTTTTCCATGGTATTCTGATTCCCAAAAATATTGAGGAATTGTGTATAATATTCGTGTAAGAAAAGGAACTCCATTAGGATTATTTACAACAAAATCACGAAATTTATTATTCAACATATTCATTATTCCAACTTTTACATTATAATGATTATTATTTCCTGAATTTTCTTCACCATATTATACAACTAAAAGCCTATCAATAAATTTTCTAACATCATCCATCCAAATATATTCTTTGGGATAATTATTATATTTTTAAATACCTATTACAGATTTTGATTTATGTTTAATTGATTCATAAGTTGGTGCAACTATATTTTTACATTTGTAAATACCACTTGATTTTCGTTTTCCAGAATTTGGACCATTTCTTGAAAAAAATTGTATTCGTATCTTTCAAAATTCGACTACATTTTTCATAATCGTCATCTGTGGCATCTGTTTCTGCAACATCTTCACGAGTTAATGACTTCAATAAACCATAAGTTCTAATATGTTGTCAACATTTAATGATAAGATTGTTATCGTTAAATGTTACTTCGTTGTCACCAATATATCTTTCACTTCCTTCAAGACTTAAACCAAAAAACAGAATCATCACAACTGTTCAAAAATTCAGTTACCAATTCACCAATAAAGTTGTTCTATAGTTAGTTAATGGAACTATTCTCTTTCTAAATGATTAAAAGCCTTATCAGAGTTTTCATTTTTTAACAGTTTCCTGTCAAATTAAGTTTCTGACGTTGTTGGTGGATAATGTATAATTTTAAAAGGAATTGGAGAGAGTTATTAGATTCAATTCTTATTTTTATTTGTAACTTTCTCTATTTTTTGCATAAGTTATCAATTACATCAATCATTGGTTGTTCTTTTTTTATGCTTTTCATAAGTTTATTTGCGTTGTTGTTTGAATTCTTTAAGTTATTCAACTAACTGTTGTCTTCTTAGAAAGTTATTTCTAGCTAGTTTTTCTGTAATCATTTATATAGAATAAAATAAGAATTAAAAACTAAAATTCAAACACTTTAAACACTTGTTCAAACACATAAAAAAACTTGGTCGATCCTTTCAAACACTTGTTTATAACACATAAAACACTTGTTCAGACACCCAAAACACCTGTTCAGTCACCTGTTGAAAAAAATTTTAATACCTAAATATTATGTTTGGATTAACATCCTGTAACACAACTTTTAATGTTTAGAAATGTTGCTGTTATTTCTGGGGTTATTATTAATGTTTCAAGTTTTTGTGAAGGTAATAATATTCAGCTAAAAATTTTGTCTTGTGTATTATCATTATGTAGTCTTAACTCGGTTAATTATAAGTGGTTCACTGTGTAAATAAAAATGTTTAAGTAATTTTTATATTTTTAACATTCAAGACATAAAATTTCTTACATTTTCTATTGAAAAAGATTTAAAACCTTATTTAAGAAGTGCTTCAATAAGGCGATAATTCGCACAATATTCAAAGTAACTACATTAAAATTTATCATTAGGATATTTTCTAGTATTATACATTGAGCATCTTGACTTACATTTATCTTTTGTTGTGCCTCCAGTTTTAAAAATATGTTCTTTGTTCTGCAAATGTGTAGTTGTGACATGTATAACATAATTGATTTCGATGTTTTGCTTCTATTTATGTATTTAACTAAACCTTATATGATCTTCTTTTGTTTCTTTTAACTATATTGCAAGTTGTTATTTTTCTTGTTACGCTATATTCTTTAAATTTTCTTATGGATCGTAAAACTTCGCTTGTTACCCACTTATTAAATTTTTTGGCTTCTTCCATATAGATGACTAGTAGTCCCCCGCGGCTTTGCTCGCGAGTACTATTCGTAACTGATAATATTTACTTTAATTTAAAAATCTCTTTGTACACAGGATTGGTACTTCAGTCAAGTGTTAGAATGTCCAAGCGGCTAGTTGAACTAATTATGCAGCATAATAACTAGCTACAACTGTCCACGCGAAAAGCAGTCTTAAGTTTGTCTCTGCCACTAACAGCGACTTTGCCCGGGCCTTATTTAAAGCCCGGCCAGTTTGACGTTGTGGGGTGATTACAGACACCTAAGTTAAGAGGTCAATCGAATGAAAAACATCTGATTTACCTTATGCACAACCATTTGTGACGGTGCCCTCAATTACGTATTTTCAAAGTATTCATTTGCATTTTATTGCCATTACAAATTTCAGTGGGTAAAAGTTTAGCGGAAACGTATTTGGTGTCCAAACTTGAAATTAGGGAGATTATATATCGTCGGTTTACTACCAAAAGTGACAAGTCAAAACGATATAAAATGATAAATATGCTAGGAATAATGTATACGTTGTTCACGAACAATTGCCTGAGTTTAAAGTTTATTCGTCGTTCGTACTGTTGTGTCACAGTATTGAAACTTACCACATTTTTGTAAATATCTACAATTTAATAGTGTTTTTAAATAAAATAACATTTATGGCTTAATCACTTTTGACAGTATACCGACGATATGTCAGCTGATGTAGAGGAACCGAAGTGGAAAACGAAATGCAATTTTACACCTTTTAAACGACTACATGTAAGTTGCACTAATTCGATCTGCCTTGTAGTTTTTGAGTGTGAGAATGGAACGTTCGCACGCAGCTTTTAACGGAATTCGAGCCCGGAACCTCCTGGAATAAAGACCTGAGTAACAAACAACTGCGTCACGTTACAACGAAATAATTCATGAAAATAAAAATTATTTTAAAAAATAAAATATCTGTGTCCTGGGCTCATAGAGGTTGTACAACACCACGTCTCGACAGGTTACTGAATAGTGAAACTCCTGTATAGGTTGTTTATCGCTGTTCGTTCCTGCTTTTCGGATCGTCTGCCTTGAATGTTGACCAACTTAGTTTTGTTCTTAATAATCACGTTATCTTAAAAAGTAAAACAAAACATACATATATTTTTTAATACTTACGTAAGCATTACTCTAATGCGAACAATACCTCAATATCGCCACTGGTATGATAGATATCGTCTGTTGATGGAAAACAAATTTTGTGCTTTTTCACTCTTTTTCACGTCTTAGACATTTGTATAAGTATCCAACTGAAGTGTTAATCACATCGCTAGCCCGTTCAGCCTAATTAAAATCGATCAATCACTAAAAAAAATACATATCACTTCTGCACAGTACTGAGGAATCGAATTTCGAAAAATCTAAAACAGTTTTGCGATCATTTCCTTAACCATCATCCTCAAGCAAAAATTATTTGTATATCTCGACGGTTTCGAAAGATATCGAGGATTTAGCTAAAACATATTCAAGGTCTTTCACCGCCTAAGATAGTTAATTTCGAAAAACCCTTGAATCACGTGTTAGAAGACTTCATTTGTGTCTCGTGGATGTAAAAAACACAACATTACCCGCTGGATTCAAGATATATACACGATTATTTGAAAAGACTTTTCACCACTTTCCACCCCTTTTCACCTCCTTAGGTGGTGAATTTAAAAAATTGCTGAAATTACTTTTCAGCTATTTGAGTAAGCATCAATATTAAACAAAAATCACGTCGCTTTATAAAAATCTACGGGATCGATATATATCGATTGTGAATAGAAAACACATTTTACCCCTTTATTAACCGGTTTAGGGCCGAATTCGGAAAATAGATTTTAATGGTACTTGGGATAATTACAAAAGCATCAATTTAGAGCACAGTACACTTCGATATCTCGATTGGTTCGATAGATATGGACGGATAATCGAAAACACATTTCATGTATTTTCAACCCCTTAACTAAAGAATTTCGAAACGTCTTGGAGTCCTGTAATAAGGACTTATATACGTAACCAATTAAAGTAAAAATCACTACGATAGCCAATTGTGTTTGAAAGATATAAACGATTCATAAAGAACACTTTTGCCTCTTTTTACTGCTTGGGGGGGGGGGGCGAATTTCAAAAATCCTAAAACTACTTTTTGGGCATTTACGTAAGCAATATTTTAAAGTGAATACCAGCTTTTTATACCGAAGGATTCGATAGCTATCGATAGTTAATCTGAAAAACATTTAAGGTATTTTCACACCATTAAATGTTGACTTATGAAAAATCCTTAAATTGGCCAATATGCATTTTTATGAGTGTCCTATTAAAGTAGAAGTCACGATGATAGGCCATCGGGTTCGAGCTCTAACGACGTTCCTTCGGAAATACATGTCACCCTTTTTCACCCCCTTAGAGCTCGAATTTAAAAAAAAAACCTACTTAGTGCTCACCTACGACCTGAGGGAAACCCACACAACAAATTCTACGATTCTAGGTCCAGCTGACTGACTGACTGACATATCAAACTGCAGCCCAAACCACTGGACCTAGAATCGTGAAATTTTTGTGGGGGTTCCCTTCAGGTCGTAGGCGAGCACTAAGAAGGGATTTTTCGAAATTCGACCTCTAAAGGGGCGAAATGTGTTACCGAAAAAACGTCGATAGAGCTCGAACCCAACGGCCTATCCTCATGATTTTTACTTTAATAGGACACTCGTAAAAAATGCATATTGGCAAATTTAAGGATTTTTCGAAATTCAACATTTAAGGGGTTGAAAAGACCTTAAATGCGTTTCCGATTAACTATCGATATCTATTGAATCCTTCGGGATAGAGAGTTGGTAGTCTCTTCAAAATGTTGCTTTCTTAAATATCCAAAAAGCAGTTTTAGGATTTTTTGAAATTCGACCCCCAAGCAGTAAAAAAGGGCAAAATGTGTTTTTTTAGTATCGTCTATATCACTGGAACGCAATTGACTATCGTCGCGATTTTTGCTGCAAATGGTTACGTATACAAATGCCTATTACACGACTCCAAGACGTTTCGAGTTTCTTTAATTAAGGGGGTGAAAATATGTGAAATGTGTTTCCGATTATTTCTCCATATCTATCGAACCATTCGATATATCGAAGTGCTCTTTGATTTAGATTGATGCTTATGTAAATATCTTAAATATCATTAAAATATGTTATCCGAATTCAGACTTGAAGAGGTAAAATAAAGAGTAAAATCTATTTTTGATTCACAATCGATGTATATCGATCCCATTGATTTTTGTATAGCGATGTCATTTTTGTATAAGATTGAAGCTTATTTAAATACCTGAAAAGTGATTTCACAAATTTTCGAAATTCGCCACCTAAGGAGGTGAAAAGGGATGAAAAGTGGTGAAAAGTTTTTTCAATTAATCGTCGATGTATCTTACGCTCAGCGGGCTATTGGCGTTTTTTTTTTTCACGTCCTCGATACACCAATAAATTATTCTTAAACGTAAATAAAGGGTTTTTCGAAATTCACTATCTTAAGAGGTGAAAAGACCTTGAATGTGTTATAGATTAATCCTCGATATTTATCGAACCCGTCAAGCTATTTAGTTAATGTTTGCTTCGGGATGGTGATTACAGAAATGATCGCAAAACAGTACTAAATTTTTTCTAAATTCGAACTTTCAGTACTGTGCAGTGGTCATGTGTGTTCTTTAATGAATAATCGATTTTGATTCGACTGAATGGGCTAGCATCGTGATTTGCACTTCAATTAGATACTTATACAAATGTCTAAAATGTGAATTAAAAATATATTTTGAAATTCGACATCCAAATGGGTGACAAAGCACAAAATTTGTATTCCATCAACCCATGATATATACCAGTAGAGATATTGAGGTGTTGTTCGCGTCAGAGTGATGCTTACGTAAGTATTTAAATATTATATGTTAGTTTTTTTTTACTTTATAACACAACTTGATTATTATAATAAAACAGAGTGTGTAAATTTGCAAGGCAGACGATCCGAAAGGCAAGTACTAGCAGCGAGAAATAACTTATAATGTGTATCACTGTACAGTAACCTATCGAGAGGTGGTGTTGTACAACCTCTATAAGCCCAGGACATAATTGTTTAATTTTTTTTAATTTAATTTTATTTTCGTGAATTATTTCGACGTTCTGGCCTGCATTCCGGGAAGTTCTGGGCTCGAAATCCGTTAAATGATACATGTGAACGTTCATTTCTGACACACACCTACAAGGCAAATCGAATTATTGCAATTTACATGAAGTCGTTTAAAAGGGGTAAAATGTATTATGCAGTTAATTTTCCATTTAGGTTCATCGACAGCATCAGCTCAATTATATCATCTCATTAATCTCAAGGTTGAGGCACCAAATCGTTTTCGCGAAACCTTTTCCCACCAAAACTTTCTAATGGCATTAAACTGCAATTGAATATTTTAAAAATATGTAATTGAGGGCACCGTCACCAATGGTTGTGCACAGGGTAAATCAGACTTTTACATTCGATTAACCACTTACCTTTAGGTGTCTGTAACTACCCCGCAACGTAAAATTTACAGAGCTTTAAATAAGGCCTAGGTGAAGTCGCTGTTAGTAGCAGGAACAAACTTAAGACTGCTTTTTTGCGTGGACAGCTGTAGCTACTTACCCTGCTGCACAGTTAGTTCAACTAACCGCTTGGACATTCTTACACTTGATGACTGAAGCATCGTTTGTTTTAAGTACAAAGAAATTTTTCTGTTAAAGTAAATGTTATCAGTTACGAATAGTACTCGCGAGTGAAGCCGCGGGGGACTGTTAGTATGTATGTGTGTATGTATATATATATATATATATATATATATATATATATATATATATATATATATATATATGAAGACCAGACTCATTAACTAGAGTAGTATTTTTTATTATATGTTAGGTCCTCAAAACTGGAGGGTCGTAAATTTTCCAAAACGGTTTAAAAGCTTTATCTGTTTTTTTTTTATATTCCAAAATTTCAGCAACATCTTTTGCTTTAAACCAAGTATCATTTTTGCTATCTGTAACAACAGAAACTGATCCGTTATTGTAAATAAGTTTATTGTTTGTAATATGAAGCTAGTTTGCTATTTATTATTTATGGTTTAAGTTTCAGTTTATTTAGTATAATATACATTTTTAGTAAACAGTATACTGTTATTTAATATTCATAATAAATTATTGTTACAAATTTAAATGTGTATTGTTTCAAATGTTAAAAAACAAACACTAAGTGATAATATTTCTTATGAATAAACAAAAAAATTAAAAATATATAAATAAATAAATGCATCTGTAATAATTGTGGTACTAAAAAGCCCATATTTTTTGGCGGGAACATTAAAGTAAAGATTGCTTATGAAATTCGTAAACCTACAAGAAAAAATTATAATAGAAGAACATTTTTATCTTTTGGGATTGATGATTTAGGCAAGCATATTTAGTCGAAATTAAATATGGATCATTAAAAGGCATTTCCAAAATTACAAATGTTTTTAATACATGTTAGCTTAGATTCATGTTATTTTCTAATTTTATTTGGGCAATTCCAGTTAAAGATAAATCTGGTGAAAATGTAACTTTAGCATTCAAAAGTATTCTATATTCTCATAAACGTAAACATTTACAAACTGATAATTGGAAAGAATTTCATAAAAAAAAATATTTCAAAAATTATTTAATTATAATATAAAACATAATTTGACATTTATCACTAAGGAAGCTAGTGCTGTTGAGAGATTTAATAGAACTTAAAAAAAAATGTGGCAAATATTTTCTAAACAAGGAACTTATAAATGGATGTAAAATTACCAAAATGAATAAGTGATAACAATAATTATGTAGAAAGAACAATTGGAATGAAACCAGTAAATGTAAATAAAAAAAATTAACATATTTTTAATAAATAAGTACGAACTACCTAGAAATATCATCAAAGAAAATTTTCGATCGGTGAAAAAGTTCGTATAAGTAAAATTAAAAATATTTATTTCAAAAAGGTAAGACACCAAATTGGTCCACAGTAGTATTTGAAATATCTGAAATGTTGTACACAAATACTATTACATATAGAATTAATGATTTACAAAACGAACCCATCGAAGGTGTGTTTTATGAACAAGAATTATTAAAAACAAAAAATAATAAAGATTACTTAGTTGAAAAGTACTGCGAAAGAACGATGATATAGTTTTATTTATATGGTTAGGTTTTGATAACAACCACAATTCATGGATAGATAAAAAAATTGTTAAAAAAATATAAATAATTTTTTAAGAATTGGTTTCTCTACGTAAATGAGCAATAAAATAATCTAGAGTTGTGAACGTCAAACCTTTCGTCCAACTGATCAATCAAAAAATAATTTAAATGAACACAATGAAAAACCTATTTTGAAATTTGTATTAATGATTAATATTTACATCTAAATTAAGTTTATGTATATTTTACATTTAAGATAACTAAGAGAAATAAAAAGATTAAACATAATTTGTTTTCATTCACACGAAGTTTAGTTAAAGTTCTAGAAAATATAGCTATATCTTAAAATTTTACTTTTACTATTAATTTTTCCACTTGTTTTAAATTTGTATGTAATCTAATAACAACTCTGTGTCTAATATTTTTTTTATTTTTCCAAAGACTTAATTGTTCATTGATTTATTGAAATATTTGTCAAAATTTGTTTTTAGTATTTGTTCTCATTTGTGTATTTAAATCAGTGTATGATTTCATCCAATCTGATTGTTTAAATGTAAATTATCTGTAATTTTTTTCATTCTTAAAGATAAATATTGATTAAGATTTACATAATATAAAACACACTTTTCGTCATTACTTACTGTGGTTACTATTTCTTTATTTGTTTTTGAGCCTTGCATTTTTATTTTATTTTTGGAGCTATATATAAATCATGTAATAATTTGAGATATTCTAAATTAAATTACTAATATATAACCTTAATATGAAAATTTTTTTACATCTCTAATACATATTTATTCAAATAATTCGGATAATTTTTTTTATATCTCCTTCAACATTTATAGCATACATTTTTTAAATTTAATCCAATAAATTCTTCAATTATTTTTTCATTAATTCCATCTTTCATTCTGCCAATAACTTTCTTGTCTATTTGTGGACTTATATATTTACAATCTCTTTCATGATTTCTTGCATTACATTGTTGAATAATTTCTTTAATATCTTGATAAAAAATCATTTGTTTTAATATAATATATGTAACTGTCTGTAAATTGGTATTATAATTCAATATTTTCTCAATGTTTAGGTTTCATAATATTATAATGAAAATCGTACATTAAAGTTTTTTGATAAATATAATATACTCTTAAGATGTGACCATCTCAAGAGTGAAAACAGAGTGACCTAACTGTGGACAAGACATGTAAATATACACAAAGCTAGGGAAAGTATTCTAGAATGTCTTTTTAATTTTGTGAGTGTGTTATAATATTGGCAGTTTTGAATACCATAAATTATTTAATGTTATGTTCACATATATATATATATATATATATATATATATATATATATATATATATATATATATATATATATATATATATATATATATATATATATATATATATATATATATATATATAT
>PNEQ01073222.1:0-67271 GCA_003012365.1 Medauroidea extradentata | reverse complement strand
GAGCCGCTAAAGGCACACGGCTGTCTCAAGCGAGCCCGAGCGCCAAGGACTACTGCGTAGTGAGTCGTCGGTGCGGGAGGAGTTAATGTGGCAGGGTTAGACAACACAGCTCATGATATTCGACCATTGGTCTTGAAAGAGTTGTATTGGGGTAGAACATAGTAAAGTACACTAGTACTAGAATTAGCGAGCAGATAAGGAAAACAGTTCTATGTAGTTACTGCGCAGCAATCATGATTGATTCTGCCAACACATGCTTGCCAGCCGAGTGAAATACGACGTAGAGGAATGGACTGGTAGCTGACCCATCTCCGTCCCTCGTAGTACCTATACGAGGGTAATAGCGGACGAGGAGGCAGTTCGTGTGAAGTCAACGCCGGGGGTATCCATTACGTGGAGGGAATGTTCGAGTCTTGGACGAGGAGGACGCAGTTCGTGGCGCGTCAACGCCTGGGATATCCATTACGTGAAGACAGCCAGCGAGTCCAGGACGAGTGGCAGTTTTCAGGAGGACCCACCACGTGGGGACGGGGTCAGGTCCTGGATGTGCAGCAGTAACCAGCGGGACATCGTATCCCAGGAATGTAGGTACGTGACGATAGAGTTCGCGGTGCCAATGAAACGGGCACGTAAGTTTATGTTCAGTAATGGCGGGATCGTTTCACCCTGTTTGCGTACTTTTAGCGGCTTTGATTTTGACACAGATGAAGTAATTAAGGTGTTGAATATGTACGCATAATTTAGCCGCAAACCGCATCTCAACTAAATGTGTTAAATTACGTAAACTGTAAAACATATTTAACACCAAAACTCACAACACATAAAGGATTCCAAAATCATTTAGTGAAATCGAAATCTACATATCTTGAGGTTATAAGGGCTAGGGCTAGTGTGTACCATATTTGTTTTCACGAGAGTCACAAGACAGGGAGGAACAGAATTGACAGGGCCTAGCCAATGGAGCAAGGAGTGGACCCTTTCAACTCATTCCAACGTATATTGGTTTATTAAGCATAATTTAGTTTCATTCATATGAACTGCAGCTAAAGTTCTAGAAAATAGAGGCCTAGGTATATCTTAAACATTTTGTTTTGCAATTAATTTTTCCACTAGTTTTGAATTTGTACGTAATCTATTAACAACTCTAAGTCTAATATTTTCCATTGCTTTTCCAAATACTGAATTATTCATTAATTTATTGAAATATTTTTAAAAGTTATCTTTAGCATTTGTTCTCATTTGTGTATTTAAATCAATGTATGATTTCATCTTACCTGAATGCTTAAATGTTAATATTCTGTAAACTGTTTTTCAATTTAATTCTTAAAGATATATATTGATTAAGATTTACATAATGTAAAACATACTTTTCTTCATTAATTAAAGTGTATTTTTTTTAGCCTTGCATTTTTTTAATTTAATGGAGCTTTGGGATATTCTAAATCCACTTCTTAAATATAACATTAACATAAATAATGTTTTACATCTGATAAATATTTATTCCAATAAATTGGACCATTGAGTTTACAATTTACCCATTTATAATCAACATAGTGTAAATATAGACACTTCCCAACAATTTAAATCATTTGCATCTAAATATTCAACATAAGAATTTAAATTTTAGGATTGTACCCTTTGTGTACATGATTTGACGATGTCAAATAATTTTAACTTTTTATGTTTTTATTATTTCAGTTTGCATATATTTTACAATACTGAGAAATGTTTCCTGTTATTCCATTTTCAATAATTACTATTTTATCTAATCTGTTAATAATTCTAACTACATTTTTGTATGTTTTAACATTGCATTCCAAGATAATCCTGGTTTTTAAAATATCAAGAAGGATGTAATTTATATGTTTTTATACAAATATTTCTAAAATTTTCAAACATATTAGCTAACAATAAAACATCAATTTTGTTATATAATTCTGTATATTTACAAAGACTTTTAATGTTATACAATTCTGTATATTCTCAAAGACTTTGAATGTTTCACAATTCTGTATATTCTAAAGGACTTTTATTACGAAAAGTTTTCCAAACTTTCAGGACAAATTCATAAGCTTAGTCAGAAGTAACAGTTTTATTTAAATTATCATTTAGTTTTATTTAGATCGCAATACTGTTGCATTAAATTTTTCGATAGAATCCTTATAATCGTATGGATAAACACCTTTTTAGTAACTAAATTCATTAGTTCTTCCGAAGAAAGTATTTTTTTATGTTTTCCATTTTTGAAAAATCACTAATTAAAATGAAATTTTACAATTACATTCATGTTGTTTAAATTCTTTTTCTGAGTTAAACGTTTCCTAACAACAACCCCAATATATATTTAATTAAGTTTTTGTATAATATATCTAAAGTGAAGGCCATAAATTTAAATATATCAGAAAATCATAATTTTACACCAGCAAATGCGTGTTTTTTTTAAAGAAATATGTTTTTCTTCATTGTTTGGAAGTAGATCAATTCTATTTTCACTTTCGTGTTTTCCAAAGTCTTTAATAAATAAATTAGTATCGTAACATGATAAATTATGAATGTAAAGAGTAACAAAATTTGTATTTTGTAATTTAATTTACATTTACTATGAGCTGCTCCTATATATTTTCCCATTTAATGATCGAGATACATTGCTGAGTCTTTAATTGATTCATCCTTAGTAATTTTCTCTAAAGGTTTTTCAAAAATATGGCAATGCGTTGCTGGTAAATATTAATTTTGTTCTTCATCAGTTAATGGAATCATTGGTTTAACATTTTTTAAAATTTTGTTTATTATTTTAGATTTCTCAATTAACATTTTTACAAAAACACTAGATGCATTTTTTTCCTTTATAAAATACCGGAGGTTTGCAATCACCATTTTCATATTTTATACAATAAGAAAAACTTCTTGTTTCGTGTTTTTGATAATTTTTGTAGCTGATTTTTCAGGATTTGGTTTACAAGAATTTCAGAATAAATAGCAGAATGGACTTTTAAATAATGTTTATAATTTTCAAATTTTAATTTAATTACATTTTACTTTGGCAACTCAACTCGAAACCTTCATTATTTTTACAATCGTATTCGTATTTACTTAATATTTCTTCAGTATATAATGTTGTAAATATCTACCACAAAGGAATATTTTCTTGCACTTTTTTTTTTTTTGTAATTTGTGATCCAATAAGTCGAGCAAGACTTTTTATCCAACAACAAAGATAATTATTTTCATTTTAAATACATAAAAGGTTAACATGTTTATCAGTTTTATTTTTTGTATTAGTTGTGGCGTAAAATACATAATCTTTTTCGTACTTGATTTTGCTTTAATTATTATTAGTTTCTTCTTCAATATGATTAGATTCTTGTTCATTTTTAGACATAACTTTCTTTTTTTCATAACCATAAACAGTAATTGAAATAGCAATTAGTTTTCAAATGTTGGAATTTTATAAAATGTCATAGTTAATTCTTAACCATTCAATGTGTTGTTGAGTTCATGCTCAAATGGTGCATACTTTTTATTCTACCAGGAATTGTTTTTACAGGGTGTAATGCTGATAAAATAGTCCATAAAATATTTCTGATCATTATTTGTAACTTGGATAATGGCTTCTTTATCTTTTATTTTTTGTGGAAGATCAACATAAGATGCACCATTTAGTGGATTACATTTATTTATTCTTAATTCAAAGTTTAATATTATACGAAATGTTCAATTAGATCATTTAGCTTGAAATTCCATCACCTCTCTTAATATTTTTGAAAATGCAGCTTCATAAATATCTTCGGAATCAGTTGTTTCAAAAATACTTTAATTTTTAGTTTTATACAATGCATCGTGAAATTCTAAACCATATATATCTTCACCTCTTTCATATTGAACAGAAATACATACATTTACTTTTAAATTATTTTTCTCAAGCTGATCTTCTATATTATTTATTACAATTTGTTTTATATTATCAAGAAATATTCATTAATTTGTTTCATCATCCATTGGATCAAAACCATAAATTTTAAAGCTCTCCTCAAACGATTTTTCTGTTTGAAATATTTCAAAATCTGTTTAGATTCTTCAACTTATTTTATTTATTGCTTCCTTGTGTTTTTTACTTCATTCGTGATTTTTCTTATAAAGTTTATCATATTCTTTTCCGCAAATTTCATATTTTACTATGACATTTTCACATTTAGTGTTTGCTTTATTTTCTTGCTTTTTTATTATTTCTGTATCATTTATAACTAATTGAAGACCTTTTTGAATTCTAGTTTTTCATTGACTTTATATACTTTTTTTACACATATTCAACAGCACATATTTTACGAATGACTTTTTTACATTATTTTTATGTTGTTTAGTTGCCAAATGTTTTCTTCATGAGAATATTTATAATAATTTCGACAAACATTACATTTAACTAGTGTTTCACGAACATTTCTATTAGGTCTTTTAAAAAGGCCATTTTGGAATTTAAATATATCCCAGGCATTTTTAGTTGTGTTCACAATTCATTTCAGTGTTAAATTATTACAAATAAAGTTAATAGACTTTTAATTTCATATTTTCAATCTTTTTATTTTTTCTATTATTTTTATTTTCATATTTTACATTATTTACATTTTAGATTGTGTATATCATTAGTAAGTTTTTTTGTTATAAATACAAACTAAAAACTCATGGCTAAAAAATTTAATCAACACTAAATTTACTAAACGGGGAAAAAAAATTACAAACATTTCTGAACCCACAATAGACAACCCATATTTAATAAGTATATGTAATATAATAGATACAACATTTTGTTGTCGAGTATTATTAGAAATATAATAATTTAAATTGTTTTACCTGGCATAAATGTTCTAAATTTAATATGAAAGTTTTAGCAGATCCTAACAGTGGGTATATAAATATTATATATGAAGGAATGGAAATGTTAAGTCTTAGAAAGAAATTTCATTCGATTAGATTTGAAAAAAAAAATTAATATTCATGAATATTTTTTTATAAAATTTTATAGTTCAAATTTTTGTTACATTTACGATCATTTGCTTTCCTTAAATTTTAATAACATGATTTGCCCAACTTTTACAACGATTTTGTAAAAATACCTTCATAAGGAATTGTAAACAAATTGCCTCAATAAGTACGAAAAAGGGCCACTATGTTCGAACTTACAAATGTACTCTACAGAACCAAACTTGCAATAAAACCACTCTCGAACCAAACGTGTAATTTAACCACTATAGAAACCAAACTTGCAATTAAACCACTACAGAACCAAACTTGCAATTAAACCACAATATGAACAAACTTGCAATTAAAACCTTATAGAACAAAACGTGAATGGAACCTTTTCTTTGTGTGAAACCTAACACCCCAATTCATGTTTTCTACTCGGAGGTTAATACGGTATTAAGTTCAGCAAACTATAGTGTTACAGAATCATGCAAATTCCTCTACTTATTCGTATATTTTATGTAATAAAATTAAATAACTTGTAATAATTAGCCAAATGCTTAAAATAGGTAGCCTACATTTTGCATTTTTGTAACTGTGTTGCTTTTCTATTTAAAATGTTTAGTTGTTAACCTCCGAGTGATTTGATCTATTGCATATTTTAATAATTTAACTATGAAAATTATTTATACCAAAGTTCTTGCTTTGATTTGGTTATCATTGCATTATTTTATTAAACGTGGTTAAATTAAAAAGAAGTATTTACAAAAAAACAGATTGATGTATTCTTTAAGCAGCCAAGTGAATCAACAATTTTTATCTAAATGACGTTAAAGCACATGACTTACGGCAGCCCCCTATCAAACACTTCAAATGCGCTGCAGTGTGTCCGTAAACAGGTTCCTTCTACGAAACTATTCCACATTTGCCCTTTCAGTCAACATCAGAAAAGAAAACATGCTTCACTGTTAGGATACTATGTTCAATAAAATATTGCTACTAAGGCCACCGACATTGTTAAAAACAGCATTATCAGACTGCCGTATTTGAACATATACTAACCAGATGTATGTGAGACTCAGATTTAGATGTGCACTGAACTTTGCTGCAGACTTACCACCTATTATGTTATATGGTCACCGCTTAGTGTCCCATTGTACAAATTGTTCGACAAACATTCCACGTTCTTTCAGAGCTGGACTCATCTAGGCGATTTGGCATTCGATGCGCGTTTCAAGGGCGCGCTTATGTCTCTGCCAATTCTGAGCCTGTAACGCCCAGGTAGGCGGCGCCTTAAATATTTAGTTGCTACACTACTTCATTCCTGCACTTTACACTAAACAAGGTTAACACATGCACTCTAGATTATCTAGCTTATTTTTCCTAGTTTATTTTCTCGGCAAGTGGCACGTTAGCCCCTAAAATAGACTAAAACAATAGCGTTTATTATAAATTTGTTTTAATTTGTTGCTTGTCAGGGTTAAACGACATTTAATATCGACATAATAAACTTAACACAAAGTAAAACTTAATAAACAAAGAACACCATAGTTAAGACCACAGGTAATAACCGAGACAGATGCCATGCTATACTGGACGACGAGTGCTTATTTGACGTGAGTTCTAAGACTCTTTGAAACTGCGACGAGACAGAACAACACAGAATGTTTCACTTAATAATCTTTAAGTTATTGACATCTACTGGCGTATTAAGGTAACGTAAAAAGTAAGCTAGATATTTTCAAAAAGTTGCAGGTGCCAGATGGCTTTCTTTCGAAGGAACTCTCGGGTGCTTTATTCGTTTGCTCTTTGCCGGACCTAAGCAACAATTCGTTTGAGTGGTGATATAAAACGGAAATTCATAACTTATTTCTTGATCTTTCGAAACTAACATTACTGTACAATCATGTATAATATATCGCTCTATGATCTATAGCAGTAACATTCATTTTACACATATATCTTTTTTATATGTGGCGTTAAGTTTTTCATCAAGTATTAGAACTTGCGACCTACGTCACTTAGGACAAAAGGTTGGTGTTCAGTGACCAGGTTGATTTATATGTGGCTGCTGTTTTAAGGAATAACCTTTATTTCAAGTAATAACTAACAGTTATTTCAATAATGCTAACTTTCTCGGAGATATGCTGCTTGATAACGCACATACTCATACAGAAATATTAAAATAAAAATTAGAAATTATATTAACTTCCGGTTAAAATAAACTATCGTAGTGCATCTTATAACGAATACAGTTATCATACAAAGAATTTTGCTAGTCTACTTCTCTGCATTCCGTAATTTACTACAATTTTAATCTTGACTCGTTTATGCAGTAAACGAATGCATTATTTAAAAAGTTTATAAACGTTATGGTAGTTACTGTAATGATCACAATGTGTCGAAAATTTTTCACTTTTTCTTGCACAAACTATAACAGTAGTAAAATTATCCAATCCTCTCCAGGCCATTACTATCTTCCAACATTCCTGATTTTATACCTATTGTTTAAGTTGCATAATAAACTTACCAATATGAATACTTTCTAAATAAAGCAGACTAAAATTTTTGAAGAGAAGGTCTGTGCAAACACAAATATGTTGACCGAATTTATAGCTTACTCAAAGGAGGTCAATGAAACCATCCAAATTAACCGTTGTAATAAAATAATACAGTGAAAAAACCTTGTAGTAACCGCAACGTATTATTTCATTATAAATTCCAACCAATGTTTTTATTGAAATGATCTTTTGGTACCTGCAGCAAAATGTCACCACAAAAATAACTTGTTGAATCCCATACATAGGCCTACAATACAGTTTTGGCCACCACAAAATTGTTTATCTGTTTATTTTCCTACCCGCGAGAAGCGCAGCAGTACGAACGCTCGCCTCCAAACAAAACGAATCGGTTTATTTCTGGGCATGGTCAAACCAGATTTTTCACAACGGGAAGTCGTATTATGATGCCGTTAATGAGCGTATTTCATCTCGTCTCCTCTTGCCGCGGTCACTCAATTAGTCGTATCTCCATTTTCAACCCACTGCCGCTCTTCACCAGCGCTCTTTACATTTACTAGAATATACTTAACAGTTTCATGTATGTTTGTCAACACAATTTCATTTATAAATTATAAATGTCATTTATGATTACGTGATGGAGCAATGACGCGTCATGAAAGCAGTGCCATATTTACTACTTTATCAGTATTTTGTGTGGCACTGCTATGAAGTTTGATAACAAATGTTTAATGCCAAAATATAACTACCAGAACCCTCAGTAAAGTAAATATAATGTGTAAACAAATATTTATGAACAGTGTGTTTGATATGCAGGACGAGTCGGGAGGAAAGGTACATGCTTTGAGGGGTTATAGTAAAATGTTTCTAATAAACATATGCCGATTTCTTAACCGTTTCAGAGAAACCGAATGAAAACAACAAGGAACGGGAAATATGTAAGTGACAGTAAATAACGATACTGTTATCCTATGTTTAATTGCGTACATTTCCTCACAAGACATGTTCAATCACTCCACCACCAATTCCAATGCATTTTGCTGCTCTGATAGACAGCTGCTATGTTGCTGATCTGAGCTCATTAGTACATTGCTTTACTTGAGCACAAGCATTGTAAATACGAGCGAGAAGTTCCTCTCTTGTGTCCACCCTGCGCGTGTACACTTCGCTTGTAAGCCAACCCCACACACAGTAATTCAATGGGGTAAGATCAGGTGACCTCGGTGGCCAAGCAGTGACTCCATGGCGACCGATCCAACGCCCAGGATACGTCTTGTTGAGGTACTGTGTCACTGGCCGTACGGAATGTGCAGGAGCTCCATCTTGCTGAAAGTACATATGAGCTCTTGTTGCCAAAGGGATATTCTTCAAGTATTCTGGTAACACGTTTTGAAGAAGATCAAGATACTGTACTCCATTAAGACGATTATCTGAAACTACTGGACCGATGAGATGGTCATCAATAACACCGCACCACACGTTAACTGAGAAACATCGTTGAAAATTCCTTTCTACAGTAGGGTGTAGATTGTCGTCTGCCCATGCGTGAGAGTTGCGTGTGTTGTTGATTCCGTTGCGGGTAAATGTTGATTCATCAGTGAACAGAATACTGAAATTAATCGATCATTGGCAATGATCCATTGACAGAATTCTTGCCGGTGGACATCATCTCCTTCTTGCAGATGTTGTACACTTTGTCGATGATATGGATACAGACCGTGCTCGTGTACTGTGCGTATCACTCTTGTTTGTGGAATATGAAGTTGAGCAGCAATTCGTCTCGAGTTAGTTGTTGGGTTGCGTTCTAGTACCTGACGAATGTTCTCAACTTCATTAAAAGCTTGTACGGGACGTTCAGATGCAACATTTACGATGGGAAACGTTCCACGGTCACGCAATCCGGCAAACATCCTGCTAAACACCCTGCCATCTGAAACACTGCGATTAGGAAACCGTCGTTCGTACTCACGATCACGAACAGCGGCTCTGGAATTCCCATCAGTGAAACCGTAGACAAACATCATGTCAGCATACTCTGCATGTGTGAATACATGTGGCATGTTTGACTACACTGAACTGTATTCACTGTACACGTAACAACACTGTAGTTGCCAATACTAGGGCCAGCACTGTAAGACTGAGACTGAGGCAAACAACTGCACCATGCTTAGAGCGCCACCGTGTGGGAATGTACAAAATTACACACAACATTAGATAACAGTAGTGTGATTTACCATCACCTGCAATTATTCCGTTCCTTGTTGTTTTCATTAGGTTTCTCTGAAACAGTTAAGAAAAGGGCATATGTTTATTGGAAACATTTTGTTTATAATCACCAGTACTATCACCCCTCAAAGCGTGTACCTTTCCTCCCGACTCAACCTGCATAATGAAAATAAATTCGTCGGCTTCTCACACATTACACAGATTTTGTATTATTAAAGTACTCGTAGTAATATCACTGTGAAGTAGGTTATTTGGGATATTACAAATCATAAGCTTGAAATACACGATATTTCGGTTGGGAATGTACACATTTAGTTTATTTATAAATAAAAATACTCCGGTACTTGTAAATTTCGAATAATGTAATCTAAATTGTATACTACTTGTGTGTAGTGTTTGTAAGGTGCTGTGCACTTAAAAAAAAAATTGCAAATATTTTGTTTGTGAACTTATTAGTTTATAAAGTTAAAGGTTAAAATTCGTAACAATACAAATGAATTCTCAGTACCTATATACCGACAGTTCCTGCATTGTATTTTTTTTTTTTTTTGTAAAATATGACAAGGCACTTCATTGTAGTTGTAGTAGTACAAACATTTGTAAATGTTAAAATATTTTCCGTGTTAAGTTATTAGTTTATAATGTTAGAAGGATTTTGTTTGCAAAGAAGACATAGAAAAAGTGCGTAGTTTACCAAAATCATAGGTTTGCCACAAATTACTTTTTCAAAGATTACAACCTCTGGAAAGCATTTTTTCGGAATGAAGTGAATGTTTATATTAATTGCGCGCTTTAAAAGGAAGAATTAATACAGAACTGTACACTTAATGCATACAACTAAATAAACACTTAACAGCACAGAAGTCACAGCGGTCTAAGGGAGCCGACCCCCCCCCCCAAACCCCGTGGCGCAGTTGGTTGAGCGGCCGGCTTTGGTGCGGGGGGTTCTGGGTTCGATTCCCAGGTCTGGCTGGGTGTAAATTTGTGTTTGTCCATTTGGGTCTCAAAAATTGTCACTATACAAACTGTCTCACGCCATGTACTGGGGTCAGTCGAATTAAGTCACATTAAAGGAGGGAATGTTTGGTGCAGTGATGATGCGGAAGCCTCCGCATCGCCGCTGCACCAAACATTTTGATAAAAAAAGGGTAAGCTGAGTAATTTCTAAGCACGGAGAGAGTGGTTCGAAACGTAACACCTCCGATTTTTTATTTTATTTTTTTTTTATTTTCGAAATAATTTCATGTTAACGTCCTATATTCAAAAGTCATTTGATAAGTAAGTTCAGTATTAATTATGAAGTACAATGAGCATTTGAATTTATTGTTTCCTTATTGTAAATGTAACTACAAGGCTATTCCTTATAATGTTACAAATATATACTGTGTATTTTATTACAAGGACAATAATTGTAGTTTTACAAGGAATTTATTTGACAAATGGGTTTCCAAAAATTTTCTTTGTAAAAGTACAATTTTTTTACAGTAAGTTGCGCCAAGTACCGGTAGTGTGAGCACCAGTTGTCGCCAAGCAGCTTGTGTGATGTGCGCAGTGCTGAGTTTGCAGTAATAATTTATAACGTGATATAACATCTGGACTGGACTGAGTTGTCAAGATTGATATGTGAAGTGGTCTACTATAAACCTCTTGACTGGACTGAAGTGAGTGTAGAGTATAGTTGCTGAGGTTCTACTGTAAGTTAGAAAACAGATTGACATTTATCAACAAACACCAACTAGACATAACTGCTCGAAGATGGAGTAGTAAGCACATTAATCTGTTTGTTTAATTATTTCGACGGTAATATTTGCTCTCCGCTTGATAAATAAGAGTGTTTACGTTCCTAGAAAAATGGGACGTTATAATAAATTTAAGTAATTATTTTGACAAATAATCTCAAATTTTTGAGAGTTAATTGTTTTTGTGGTTCTATGTTTAGTGTAAAATATTTTCACAATATCATCAAGTTCACACGATGTCTTGCTATTAGAGAAGTTCTGTTCACATTTACTTTAGAATTGTTCCGTTTAAGCTCCAATGCAAGTTCAGTCCAACTTGAACTATATGCATACTGTGTGCACTCGTTGGCTGTGTAACCATTTCTTCACTCTAAAAACACTTTACTTGCCACAACACAAATTTACTTCACAATAGAAAAATCGTGTATGACTACTATTTCTGCAAAGTAGATTTGCCTGAAAGTAAATGTTGTTTGTAGTACACAAATTTTTGTTGCAATGATAATAATTCATAGGTAGTATATATGGTAAAGAAGAGAATATCTCGTGTTGAATAAACACGAGACGAAGACATCACACACAGAGGTGCAGACTTGTGAACTGGCAGCTCGTACACCACTATGTTTCTCTCATGTGAGCTCGACCAACACCGGCAATAATCACCGCAGTGGGCGACGAGTTTGCTGACAAATATCGCCGCGGTAATCATTCCTCGTGTTTTATAACATAAGCTACCACTTAACCAATATTATTTTCTGCAAATGAAATGTTATTCAAACAAAACACAAAACAAATTATCGTATTAATTTTCTTTGCCGCTAAGCAAGATTTATTTGTTGCAAAGTTAACAGACATGCGGAAACGTTTAATTTTGGTGAAAAGAGATTTTTTTTTTGTTTTGTTTTGTGCTTGATGCACCACAAACACTTTCTTTGCCTAGCACACATGTTGTTTCGCTAACTAAACAGTTTGTTTGAGTATGAACTATTGAAAAGAACCCTTGCTGTATGGAAATTTTTGGTTTAAAAAGTGATAATGCCCACAAGGTTTGGCTAAAGTGACTCTTATTTCCTTCCAGCCCGATGATATTTTACATGCGTATTAAATTCTGGAATATTTGCAAATGGTAAAAAGGTAAAATTTTTTAAACAATATAAAATGTTTGCTTATGGATTTTTGGTTTTATTAAATAGTTGACACTATCACAATTTTTACATTATCGATTTTGAAAAGGGAAGGCATTGATGAAACTATGCAGCTTAAATTACATCATAGTTTGTTAATCGAAGAAATTCCAATGATTTCTCTACGCTATCCATAAAAAACATTGCAAAATGTATTTGTGTAAAATTGTATTAATTTTCTATTTACTGAATTGGCTAGTTAAGGTTTAAACTTTGGAAAGTAGAATTGTGTTGTCACCACAGTTTAAATTCGGTAAGTCGATTAGTTTTTGTAATGGTTACATAAAATATGCAAATGAACAATTTGCAGCTTATTATACAAGAAATTTGTAACCAAACTACGTTCTACTTTGTGAATATTGCATGCGTGTTGATGTTTTCTTGTGGACTGAATGAGCTGTAATGTACCCATTGTCATTTAAAAGTCATAAGAGAGATTATTTGTAGTAAACATAACGCTGTCAATGCAACACAAGCTTTATAATAATGAAAACGCAACATCTTTTCTACGAAGAATATTACCTTTATCTCAAGTGAAACTTTTACGGAAAACGAATTGTACTTCCAAATATTAAATTTCGAATACTTTAATCTACTGTGAAGCAAGATTTCTACGCAAACTAAACAGCCTCAAAGAAAGTATATACTGACCGAGCATAAAGCATCGTTGCGGTGTAAGAGGAGGTATAAAGCAGAGCGCGGATATGACGAACCTCGGCAGGTGTACTGCAGTGTTGGTGTGGAAGCCTGGGCAGTATTAGCTACTAGCAACGAGGTTCGCTAATCCTGAATTGAGGCGCTCTCTAGTGGAGGGATTGTCGAGCAGTCTATGATACCGGATCACTGGGTACTTCCTACAAGGCTTGAGCACTGTAGCTGCACATCAGATTATGTCCGTGCTGGGAACAAAACTGCTCTCCACCTGCAAGGCTCTCACATGTAGACCTTGCCTCATGTCACATCTAGTAAACTGTTAGGCTGTGTAGTTGGTTATAGAGTGCAGAGATTCGCTTATTTTCAAGCTAACCTGAACTTATATTGGTAAAACTTGTAGACATTACTTCTGATGACTTAGTGGAACACTATAGATAATCGCCATAAAAAGTGCTTAAGCGTCCCAGAAAACCGAGAGTAAGAAAATAAGATCGCTAATATAAATAGGAGACGTTTTTGGCTGCAGTCAACATATGCATAAATAAAAATAAATCATGAGAAAACGCACAAGAAATTAGGGCAAATCACATCTTCTGTGTCTTCAGTCTAGTGTGTGTGACGACGTTGTTAAGTCATCCGGCTTAATTACATTGTCATCGTCTCAGTTAATGCCTGTGCTCTGTTAATTATAGGGTCCTGAGAATTCACAGTTTTTATTTTTCTTTTATTTTTCTCGCTTGGGTATATTAGTTTTACACATTTATTTTTTCTCATTCACATTAAATACATTTCTTAAGGAATTTTTCATATTTTACATTTATAGATGATCTTTTCCGTACATTTCTGTTTATCTTGCCTTAAACTTGGTTTTCTGTAACAACATAACATTTACGAGGCATACGTTCCAAATGTTATACTGAATTATTTACTTTCATTTCAATAAAATGTTAAGTCATTTCTTCAGATAACTATTTTGAGCGATAAAATAATAGATTATATGTTTCACGTGCTATACAAAACGACACATGTAATATAAAATATTTTCTTTCTATGCTTTCGTAAGGAACGTTCACTCGCAAAACAAATAAGATATTCACCGTAAATGAAGACACGGTGACTTATATTACTCGTAGAAATATTATTACAATAAAAATATGTAATATTTTCTTTCGTTTCCAATAAAAAATTTTAAATTTCATCACTGTGTTTAAAATTATTATATCTATAGTCGCACATTAATATTTGATCGTGAAAAGTGTAAAGTGTATCACGGCATATTATATTCGCAGTGAATTATCTTATTTATGTATGTAGGATGTATGCAATAACAAGAAGATGCCAGATTAAATAATTAGACTTCTTTCCTCAGTGGTGGTGCAGATTGACTCAGAAAGTTATAACAGGCTACACTGTTAAAAATTTCCATGAATTCACGGAAATATTTACAGAAAAGTACGGTAATTTTACGGAAGTGGCTTTCGTAATATTTTGTTTACGGAACTTGGTCCGTATTGCCAGTTTACGGATGTTTGACCGTAACTTTCTATAATTCATTAAAATATGGTTCTACAATTTTAAAGCGTATTTTACTGTGTTTCTTAAACAGAGTGGTATTAATAATCACTATGAATCCTGGATGTCAAATACAAAAGTTGTCTCGTATAAAGTTGATATATTACCACTGCATGGAACTCCTTTACTCATAAATTGTCACTGTGGTTCAATGGTTTGAGCTTCTGCCTGACTGTTATAAGGTCGTGGGTTCGAATCTCAGCAACTTCGAAAAATCTTTCATGTTACTAAATAGTGCGTCAGAATCTCGATAACACATAGCTAATAAGAAAATGTAGTATTTCTAGAAAATGGAGTGATAGAAGATTACAGAACTTCAATTTTTTTTTGCGGAAAGTGGATTGTCCGTTATTTTACGGAGGGTTCCGTTATCAAGAAAAACTGATTGTCTTTTACTTTACGAAGATTTCTGGATAGTTTTTTGACAGTACTTTTCCATAATTTCACGGAAATTTTTTTTTAACAGTGTAGCCGCATCTGGAAATATAGCATATAATTATGTTAATTTTATGTTGTATCCTAACAAATTAGTGCTGTATAATAAAGGCTGCAAATATCTAATTAGGATGATGTAATGTGACAATTTTAAATTTGGTTACAATCGAAATGTAATTCTGAAAATTAAGCAGAATAAAGTTATTCATGTGCTGCATACCGTCATAAAACTTGTATGAACACAACAAAATCAGCTCAAATGAAATCCGCAAGTATGATATAAAAAAATACTAATTATATATATAAATACTAATATTAGTTGTAAATTGATTCCTGATATACGATATTCAAACAAATACTAACAAATTACCGTTATTTTGAAAATATGCCCTTCTGATAAAAAACCTTCTTTTCCGCGAACTTATTAAGAAAAAAATTTAACTGGTGAGGATTTGATTAAAGACTGGAAAATCATTCCTTTAGGTATAGCATGCAATCAAGAAATTTTCAAATTACTTCTTTCAAGGAACGTAAGTACATTATAAACAAAATACGTAAAAGTAAATTGTAATGACGTCTATGAAATTTAGAAAAAATAGTTTATAGGATATTTCATGTAATTAAAAATGTTCCAATAGACTTAATTATGTGAACAATATACATAAATGACATCTTACTAAGTATGACGTAGGTTGTGTGTGAACCATGTTGAATGTAATTCGAAAAAGTAGTATCTGAGATGTCGTGTGTGATCGAAATGTCGAAATGGCCTTGACTTCTAAAATATGAACACGGCATTTAAAGTAAATATATAAACGTCAGTGACAGCTACTAAAGGTTGGAGTTTTTCGAAACACAAAAACTAAACAGGACACATAACTGTGATGTGTTAGTTTAAAGAAACTTACAAGAAATGTTTGTTATATCTCGAATGGTCAAAATTGTTCAAACGGCTGTCATTTGAAGAAATGTACCCGGCGTGAACAAAACACGTAAAAGTCATATCACCTAACATGAATGAACGTGTTTATCGAGTTTAATGACATCCAAAAAAAGATTTCATTAGTTTTTTTTTCGTGATCTAGAATTGTTAAAATGACAGCACTTTTTAAATTACAAGAACAGCCTTAATTAGAAAACACATGAAATTCAGGTCATCTTACAAAACTCATATGTGTATCAAATTGATAAGCTTCTGAAACATAGTTCGACTCATCGTATATGTCACGAATTTAACAAAATATTCAATAGGCAGTGTACTTCAGGAAATATTAACAACAACCTATGAACAAAATACTTAAAAACGTCACTTACCAAGAATTATATGTCTTCCGGGTTTAATAAAATTATAAAAATCGTTCCTCAATTTCTCATACAAAAAAAAATGTTCCAAATGAACACAATTTTGAACAAAATGAAAATGTCATATGTCACATTATACTCACGTCACTTTACTAAAAACTGTGAGTATACCAACTCTGATGAACCTCAGAATACCAGTTATTTACATATATGTAATTTTAGCAAAAAATAATTTAAACTATCGTTACTGAAAATATTAACTCTGCGAAACAAATTACTTGAAAGTAGATTGACATACTTTGCCATGTGCTTGTGTAGGTATATGTATGAGACACATACAGGTAGGAAGATGATCTCGTAAGTATATTAACATATTCCACTTCGAGAAGTTGGCTAAAATTTACACTGTTTCTTAGTGTAGCTACTTGGATTTGGAAATTATTGACAATCTTTTAGCGTTTTGTTTAAGCAGGAAGTGGAGCTATGCTACAGAAAAAAATCAGATCACACGATGTCTAAATAAAAATCTTTTAAGAAACTGACATAATATAAAGAAAACAATAAACATTTCGGTATTGCTATACATTTGTTAATTTCGACATTTAGCTTCTATTCAATTTTAATATATTTTATTTAGATTTCGATAGCTTTCATGTATGTATATATACATATATAATTACATACATATATATTTATATGTACATAAATGCATACATACACACATACATCGCATCTCCAATGCAATAACAGCATTACTCGAAATATGTGGTTTTGAGAAAAATGAAGTTCTAATACTTACACACATTCAGATTTTTTATGACTACAGTGTTATATAAACACAACACAAAATATGTAGTTTTTTGCACTAAAACATAAATTCTGTTATTATCCTAACGTTACCTTAATATAAGATATGTTCATCTTACATTAATTGTTGCTTTTAACAGGCAAATATGATAAATACAAAACATTTTATTTAATTACTAGAGGACTTATCATGGTGATGTTAGTAATGCATTAGGTAGAGAAAACTATCCCTATCCTCTATTTCAGAACATAAATAACTACAAAAATGTAAATTTTTTAGTTGTGTTGGTATTGTAGTGGAGGTGCGATATATATATATATATATATATATATATATATATATATATATATATATATATATATATGTCGAAAGGCCAGAATTCATATGATGCCAAACTCCAGGGCGGGATTGTTTATGGAAAATAAGGTGGGGTTACATTGGCCAACATTATTGCTTGGCGAATATTCATATAACGTAACATAATGTAACATAACGTTAAAACCAACATTTTTAAATTAATATTTTTGAAAAATACAAGAAAGTGTAAGAGATGGGGCCACCAAAATTTTCTTAGAGCTCTAAGAATCGGAGCAAATAAATGTGTGAAAATGTGGTTGAAGCAACGTTCGCCTTCACTCCTTGTGTAGGGGTTGCTCGACTTCTTTGTGCAAACATATTTTGTATACTAAGTGGTATTACATTATTAGATGCATATAATTGCTTATCACGCAAGTTGAAGTAGAAAGTACCACTTTTATTAATTCACTCCGGTTAACCGTTTTCAAGAAAATGAGAACTAAAATAAAGAGGCCGCAGGGTAACCCCACAGAGGTAGGCAAAGCAGCGACTTTCTGAGTAGTGCTTATTGCAGCGTTGAATGGTTAAATTGAGTACAGTAGCGTAATTTGTAAGACGTTATGACAACTAACACGTGTTGTATGAACGATGCTGTAGTGTGCCAAATGAATTCGTTTTATTTTCACCCGATACTATTAAAGATATTCTCAACCCGTGTATCTATAAATATAACACGTACTTGAAATAATAACGTTTAAACGTGCAGCATTTTTAAAATAATCATATTTTCGAGGCACCACAAACAGTATTGTTTTGTATTAACGTCAGAAAAGAGTACCACTCGAATTCATAAGAACAGAAACACGCAAGTCGCCTGCGTCAGCCTAAGTGATGACGTATCTGACACTACCAACAAATAAAAGTGTAGAGTCACGGCTCAAAACGCCACAGAATAATTAA
Source organism: Medauroidea extradentata (assembly GCA_003012365.1). Classification (NCBI taxonomy): domain Eukaryota; kingdom Metazoa; phylum Arthropoda; class Insecta; order Phasmatodea; family Phasmatidae; genus Medauroidea; species Medauroidea extradentata. The sequence continues at coordinate 48,616 of PNEQ01073222.1, read as the reverse complement.
TACTAAAAAAAAATACTGCACTGTAATTAGTACGTCACATGGAACAAAGTAGGCCAGTCACCCACCGGTTTTCGCGCCTCACGCGTGGGAATTTACATTCACCACATAAGCCTCTTTAGAGCAATTTCTTGATGGCTGATTATGTTGACATGAGGTGGAAATAAAGCAGTGTCGGAACGCAAGAGGAAGGAAATGAATCTTGAGAAAACACGCTGGCTATCGGTAACTGCAGACAACAACTGGCTGCGTTTAAAGGAAAGGCGAAAATTAAATTTTCCGAGGTACTGCTGCATAGAACTCGTTCTTATGCCCAACCTGAATATTTACACAAACATTTTCAGTTGGTAAAAAACAAGCATATTCGTGATACAAGAGCCTCCTGTTCGAAAATGTTATCAACTTCAACTTATAAAACTCAAAGCTATGCTCAATCATTCACAGTTTACGAATCAAAAGTCTGGAATGGGTTGCCAGATGATCTAAGGAATATAACATCGACAACAGTATTTAAAAATCAAATAAGAAAACTATTACTTTCTATGCAACAACTGATTGAAAATTCTTGTGTTCAATTATAAATTATAAACCCTAAATTGAAGGGTTACAATAGTATTGAAACGTTACCTATGAAACTGGCAAAAAAACTAACACTTTATTAATTTATACAGTCCATTTTTTATCACGTAAACATTGAGTAAGTGTATAATTAGGTGTAAAATTCATAGTAATTATAATTATGTAATGTAGGTTTAAGGTTTGTTACAATTGTTGGTCATGTATAATTTTATTTCTTCTTTTTATTGCAAAATATTATTTTATTATTCCTGGATGTCTTTGCTTTGCTAGTTTTTTTTATCATGGTTAAATGTAAGAAACGGCGCAAGCCTTAATTTCGCCTTGTAAAATTAAGACGGAAATAAATTAATAATAAATCAAACAAACCACTACATTAATGATTAGATTTAGAGAGAATACGTGTACGGAACATGGAAAAGAGCACAAATAGGAGCAATGCACTTGCACGTGCTACATGCGTATTTATTAACATCAGTATGTATTTACAATAAGTATTCGAATTGCTGTCTGCTCACTTCAACACACAGCTGGCAACGGCGGATCAGGTTGACCTGGACTCGTACATAAATGTTTGGTATGGCATGTACACAATAACATGTAGCTATCACACGTGCAACCAGATCTTCCTGGCCAGTTACATGCGTCTCGTAAATCAGGGAGTCGACATGACCCCATAAAAAAATTCAATGGAGTCAGGTCTGGAGATCGAGCCGGCCAATAGATGGGCCCTCCTCTGTCTATCCAGCAACCTGTAAACGTGGTGTTAAGATGGCGGCGTACGGCAGCAGAAAAATGTGGTGTTGCCCCATCGTGCTGAAACTACATAATGTGGCGAATTGTCAATAGTACTTCCTCCAGTATTTCCGACAATACATCCTGCAGGAACGTTATGTAATGAACTCCACTGAGGCGGTCTAGTCCCAACAACAGATTGTTGACAAAGCCAGCCCACATGTTGACACTGCAGCGTACTTGGCTGCCCATAGCGTGCATGTGGTGGGGATTGTGGTGCGCTCAGATGTGGCTGTTCCTCTCCCTACTGGACTCAATCTAACCATTCTATGCTGCAGTTAGCATGACTCAGAGAGCCGTAGCATTGCCTACCTCTGCGGGGTTACACTGCGCCTTCGTATTTTGATTCGCATTTTCTCGGAAACGGTTTATCGGAGCGAATTAACACAAAAGGTTTACCCCCCCCCTTTTTTTTTGCGCGACAATCAATGATTTGCGGGCTTTATTTTATTACACTTAGTTATTTACACAGATAGGTTGAGTAACCTTTACAGAAGCAGTGAAGGGGAACGATGCGTTAATCACATTTGCACCGATTTATTCGCTCCGATTCTTAGGCTGGTATTCCTAAACGTTTGAATAAGGGTTTAGGCGCAGCATATGTCATGCCTAGGCCTTATCGGTATTCCTAAACGTTTGTAAAAGGGTTTAGGGTAAGGTCATTGCCTATTCAGGACTCGTCTGTGACTTTTCCTTGTCCTAATATAACTACGCATGCGCAGTAGGCTTAGCCCTACAGACGGCTACGCACGTTACAACGTATTTTTACCGCTTGCTGGACGAATATCGTTTTTAATAACAAAAATAGAAAACAAAAACATTCTAATCATGCAGAAAATGAAACTTTGTGGCAGCAGGAATACTCGCTAGCATTTTAAAAGCCCAAATAATGCAAAATCAAAAAATTTGTAGGTTTTAAAAGCTTTGCAGTAAAAGTATATTTTATTGTTCATTCTTAGGAGACAGATTGAGTAGCTCAGGCGCTGCCGACCCCCCGTAGCTGAGTTGGTTGAGCGACCGACTTGGATACGAGGGGTTCTGGGTTCGATTCCCGGGTCTGGCTGGGTGTAAAGTTTGTGTTTCTCCGTTAGCGTCTTTTCAATTGTCAGAGTCACCATATACTGTCACAACTGGGGAATTGTCACATACTAAAGCTGTAAAGGGGGGGGGGATGTTTGGCTCGTTGGCGATGTTGCGACCTCGCCAAGGAGCCTAATATTTTCATTAAAAAAAAACTTAAAAAAAAAAAGGCGCTAATGTATCGGCCCGGTAATAACTTTATTTGGGTTCGAATCCCTGTCACTCCAATTTTTTTTTACTTTTTAATATATTATGTATCACAATAAGGTAAAATGAAATTAATGTTTATTTCGATAAATATAATTTCTAAGCATTAAACTGACTCAAAAATATAGAAATAAGATAAATGTATAATGAAACATTAATGAATAGAAATATTTTTCCCCGGTAAATTGTAGACAACATGTAGGAATACCATGTCTAGTGTACGGAATATAATGACTTGACTCTTTTTGTTCTTTAAATGCTTGCAAATAGAATGAATAATAGGCGTACGATCAATAGGCACCTTTTGTAAACCGGCCTACTAAGAAAATATGCAATTACAAATGTTACAAACTGTTATATACTGTTGATTTAAACACATTTTTGTAAGATACGATACGTTTAACTAACATTCAGATGTTCTGACTAAGTTTTGTTTACAAACATTCCAATATTTTTAAAATTAATTTCCGAAACAAAATTTTTACAAGTAAAATAAAACGAATGTCGTTTAGATATTTTTTCCTAAACAACTCGTATTTAATCTGCGTTACGTCATGTTAAATAAAAGTTTCAGAAGTAATGAAATGTGTTCACGATATATTCACCTACGAAAAAAAAAAAAAAAAAAAAAATAATAATATATATATATATATTTATATATACATCTGTAACGGGATATTTCCAAAACAGCTAGCGTGCTATAAACAAATTTTGAAATTATCTCCATTCTCGTGCCATTGTAAGTCAAAATTTAGTTAAATATATGAAAATAAATAACAGTTTCGTAAAAGTCTAATTAAAAAAATCGTTTGTACGAAAGAAAATCTGCTCGCTGGTTCTGTGACTTGTGCATATAGAGACGATAGGACATTTAATATACGTGCCAATTCTGCTCTTAACTTAATAGTTTTGTTCGGTATTTTGTAAGGAAAATCTCAAGGTAAGTGATCACATTTAAAAATTGCAGTTTTATTTTTAAAGTAAACACACTTGTACACTAATCTGCGAATGGTGTGTGCATATATCGAGAAAGTACAAGCTTAACTAATAAGACTAGTTTCCTTAATTTGGTGCAAATAAACTAAAAAATTTCACATTGATCATGTAGACGTAAACGTTATAAAATATTTCTTTGTTTCTTCGTGTGATTCTATCTTCTAGCATAGTGAACCTACAACAATGTAAACTAATGAAACCAAAGTTTAAAAAATTAAATTTTTAGCTTTACATTTTCTTAGAGTCGGCGCTGATGTTATATGAGAAATTAAATTAATTCATGACATGAAATCTTGGGAAATAGAGTATGTTTAGTATTATTAACGCTGAATCGCCAAATTACATTTAATACACAATTTCCTTGTAAGTTATGCGGGATAATTTTTATATTTTAATGAGGCTATAGTTATGAAATACATGTGAAAAATTTGTCCTAAAATTGTTCTGCAAAGTGAATTATAGTGGTAGTAATATTAACCAGAAAATAACTACAAAATGTTATTTCTTAAAATGTAAAGCAATATAACAAGTGCTGGAATAATTAAAGACCAAATAGTCTATTTTATCAAAAGAAGAAAAAATATTAAGTCAATTTTAAACTATTACCCATTTCACGTAATCATTGAAATTACATTTTCAACTTACCTCATCATAAATTTCTCCACACGGTACTAAAAAAAAATTTTCTGAATCATTCTTTAAAAACTGGAAATTATATATTAGAAATACGTTAATATCAAACATATGTACCGAGTTTGGTGATTTCCAGATGCGTGGTTAGTGTAGATAACTCATGTGATCAATAAAACTTAAGATACTCACATTACCAGCATTTTGATAGGCTAATGTAAACAACGTCTCTCTTCAAAAAATTAGTTTTGTTTATCTCATGAAGAAAAAACGTTTTAAATGACCGCCATTATGAAAATATGAAGTATGTACATATAAGTCTAATCAACTATGTCTACTGCACTATATTTTTATCAAGTTTGATTACATTAGCTCCGTATGTTCGATTTTTTAATGTGGAGGAGAAATTGAGAAACACACAAACGGACAACGGAAAGTAGACTTAAAGAAAAAGAAGAAAAGCCTCCGAGGTCCTGCATACATGTACACGTCACGGTAGCCGTTTTCCCAGGCTTCGGAGAGGTGCGTCGAGATTCGGCCGTTATCAGATTATTCGAAAACGGCTCAACGCACATGAGTGATGTCTGCTTAGGAATATTATTCAAAGATTACTATACATGTGTCTACCAATTTCTGGTTCAACAGTATTCATTACAGCATACTGTAAAGCGGCCAAAATGGCAAAAATGGGTGTTTTAGCGGTGCTTTTCGATCATAGGGTGCAGATGTATACAACTCACCTTTATCGTCAAAATTACAATTATGTCTCGTAGAGGTGAGTTTCGGCGACAAGACAGAACGGCAGTTAGTTACTTGCGCCTAGAGGCTAGGGTAATGAGTGATGTGCATGCTTTCTCGAACTTACAGCTTCCGCATTTGTAGATCTCGAACGCGCGAAAGACGTCCACGTAGATACCAATTTATAAAAAAAATAACTTACTTTTTTTTACTTTGCACACGAGACTGTAACTTTATTTTTAGTACTTATATTTTAAAAGATATATAACATATATTTTAATCTATATTACTGTATTTATGATTTATTCTAGTTTGAAACAATTTAAAACGCAATACATTACATTTTAAATGTAAAAAATCAACGTATTTTTGTTAAATAACTGTTGAAAGTCACTGCTACTTGTTCTATAAAAAAGCACTGCCCAGCGTCGCCTTCATTTATTTATAACCGAACACGGCACGGCAAATAATAATCCGTGACTTATCCGATACCTTCAGAACGTCCAGGAATACGGTTGCGAGATAGGACACAACCCTTGCGCTTCTGTGTCCCGAGATGGTAGCACATTATTCCTGTACAAACCGGTAAACCGTATATTACCCCTTGCCTGCCGAAAATCGTATTTAACTATACGAGAGTCGGCAAACACAAGAAAATGGTACTTAAAATAAAACTTTACGATGGTGAGAATGTTAAGTGATAAGCTACTTTTTTTAAAAAAAACTTAAATCAATTAATAAATAAGAAAATTAATATTTTGTAGACAGTTTGCTAAATGCAGGCTTCAGTATAAATTTTTGCGATTTAATAATACCAGCATAGTTGGCTCAGGTGGCAAGGCGCTCGGTCGGTAAGCAAATAATTCGGGTTCGAATCCTAGCAGATCCAAAGTTATTTAATTCTTTTTTATATTACACAGAATATTATTAGTGGTAGTGCGATTACTTTAATTTGAGGAAATATCGTTTCTACACATTAAAATAGCATGACATTCGACCGTTACGATGTTATAATCAACTATTTGTAAAGAGTACAAACTAATTGGTTTTTGCTGTAAATAAGATACAAACATATATAAAAATAATTTTTTTGAATATTTTACGTTCTGTGAGATTTTTTTTTTTACTTTTTTTGCTAACATTAAAATAAGAAATATTGTGCCTAGAACGATAAAAATTTGTCGTCACGTTCAAATGCGCATGTCTTATTTGGTACTTTTTAGATATTAAAATGACTAAATTAAACAATTAATTTTCCGGGATAATTTTTAACGCTCATAACAACACGTTATACTCAATTAAAATTTACTAATGCATCTTCGCTTTTCATTTTGCTACATATAAAATAACTATAACGCAGTGTAAACATTATTAATATAGGCATTCTGCATTCTAAATTGTCCACATTGCCCTAATCATGCAAAAAAATCGTAATTAGTAAACATTTGACATCACAAAAAAGGTTTTTTTTTTTTTTTTTTTTTTTTTTTTTTTTTTTTTTTTTTTTTTTTTTTTTTTTTTTTTTTTTTTTTTTTTTTTTTTTTTTTTTTTAGAAACAACTAAACATCTGCGATATATTTACTATCAACATATTGTAAAATAATAGCACATTTCAGACGTTGACAGTTGACAGGCAACATATTTTAAAACAGCTCGCGCGCTGTGTCAGTGTTATTCTGAAGCCTTCGAAAATTTTCAAAAACACCTTTTTATTTCATATATTTCAAAAACAAAAGGTAAGTTAAGTGAGATTTACGTGCCGTCGACATCCAGTTTATTAGAGACTGTTTCAAAATGAAATTACTGGATACAAACAAAGTTTCAACTGAAGAATGAATTTCACTTTGTTAGAGATATGTGTTCAATGAAATGATAGAGCCATTGCTTGAAGTATGATCAAGTAATAGCCTGCGACAAAAAAAAAACTTGTCTGTTTAGTGCGTTAGAGGCGATGAGAGACCTATTTTATGTGCCATTGTTACCGTGACAATACCTTAGATTTTAGTATTTAGTTGCGACGTAGTATTATATCGATACCCTCAAGTTAACACCTCGTTACCCCAAAAAAAATTACAGGAGAGAGAGAGAGAGTTTTTCGCTGGTTCCAATCACACAATGGAGTCTTGTGAGCTCTTATTTTTGCTTTAAAATGTATAAATAATATATCTGGAGATACATGTGAAAACCTCGTACCTCCAAAGACAGTTATTTTTACAGTAGAGGGCGTTTTTAGCTTGTTACAATCCAACAATGGATTTGCGAGTGCTCGGATCTTTGCTTTTAAATTTTTAAAAACTTATCTGGAGATGCGTGCTTTTCGCAGTTGATAATGAATTTTTTTCGGAGCAAAATAAAAAAACGAAAGTAGAAAAAAATTGTGTTACGTGGTTTTCTCATGAGGGTACCAATATTATATTTTAAAAGTGATTGCGAATTATGTTTTGAATATAATTCCACGTGTCTGAATAATATGCTAATATATTATTTCAGGTCATAATCAGGATAAAAATATGAACGGAAACACTGCGATCGCGTGGCTACTGTACCTACTGTTTTAACTTTTAACAAGAAATAGTTATTGAATATTTTAATTGTGACCGTTATAATCCCTGATTTTTATCTCTTTGTTACTGTAATTATTTTGTAAACAAATTCAAATGCTAAATAATACGTTTCAAAAGTACAAAGTTTAACGTGCTTGTTATAGCCATGGTAAATCGTCAGCGCTCATCATGCCTTCATTTGTTTCTAGTCTGGTGTGGGGCGGCGAATAATAAGTCGTGACTTCCTGACACCATCTTGGGACACAGCACAAACACGTCTAGGAATACGCTCAGCGAGGTTGGTCTCTGCCGTTGCTTTTCTGGCGCCTTAGATGGTAGTGCTTATGTAAACCCTAACTTTTTGTTTAGGAATACCGGCCTTAGATCTCTATACCAATTTTGGTGGCTCCATCTTTTATACTTTCTAGTACTTTTCAAAAAAATTATTTCAATATTTAGTTTTACAACGTCGTGTAACTCCCTCAAGGCTGCCCAGACGCTACAATTAAATATATGGTGAAAGTGGATTCGTAGCAAACACAGCCTATGTAAGATATAAATTGTGAAACAAAAGCAAATTAAAGATATATATATATATATATATATATATATATATATATATATATATATATATATATATATATATATAAAACACGATTCTGACAACGAATGTAAATTTTGGTTTTTTGAAGGCGAACTATTTTTTCCCTATTTTTTAAAGTTGTAGGAACCTCATACAGGCTATTAAAAGTACATAATATTCGTTTGAATTGGTCATTTTATCAAGAAAAATGCACCAGAAAAGTCCGCGAGGGTATATATGTAGCTTTAACACTGTTTAAACTGTCAGTGAAACAAAAAATTGTCGAGGTCGTTGCGGCTGGCATGCCTGGGAAGCCGTGTGGCTGACACTCATGTGGAGTCGGGCGGAGACGAGTCAGCCCACACAGGGTTGCCATATATCCATGTGCTATCTCGCCTACTCAGTCACTCAGTGCGTACGACGCTTCTCCGCGAAAAATACGTTCTGCCGAACAACATGAAGAAAAATAAACTTATCAAACACCCTTTTCTATCTGCAAAGAGGAAGTATGTAAGGTAGGGCATGGTCCGAGTTCGTGCTGCAAAAATTTCGAAATCCAAATAATATAATAGTTTATTGAAATTATGTGTGTTCAGAAATTGTAGGCCTACTTATTGAACAGTCTCACAGAATGTTCTCGGTGACATAAATGATTACTCTTTTGAGCTTGGCCATTCAAAACCTCGTCAATTGCATACTAAATGTTATACTTGACTTTTAATCTGGTAAGATATTTACATAGTTGATAGGGAAAATGTAGGCGGCTTAACAGCTAATGTTTTAGAACCTATGAGAACGAATTATATGAATTTAGAGCAGTAGCGTAATGCAAGAACAGGAGAAATTAGAGATCTTCGAGAAAATCTGCCGACCAGTGTCATCGCCCGGCAAGGTTCCCCCACATGCGAAATATCGGGGTTCACTCGCTGGGTATCGAACCTGGATTTGGATCGCCGTGGCGATAAATGAAGATATTTTGGAGGCTCATAAAATATGGTATTAAGAGCCAATGATGGTTAATGAAGTGAATATGGATCAGCGCCAGAATATAAGGGCGTTGGAAACGGGAGCTCTCAGAGAAAACTTACCAATCAACAACATCGTCCATCACGAGCGAGCAATGACCGCTTCACCGCCGCGGTCCCAAGATTAATCGAAAAATAATTGAGGAGATAAATACTTATATTTTGCTCTTTGAGTCATGTCCAGATACCTTATGTAAGATCGAGACGGCGCACAGTGTGGTAATTTCACAATCTACGTGGACAAAAGTATGTTTGTAAAAGTTAAGTATAATAATGCAATTTATTAAATGTTTTGATCACAAGAAAATGAAAACGTATGTTCCAAGGTAGATTACAAGTTGTGTGAATGCAAATACCTGATACAGAAAATGTAAGATATTCCAGCACAAATCAATAAATTAAAACACGTATATCAATATAAATACAATAATTAATATATATTAACACTTATAGGCTAATACATTGTCATTTAGTTTGTAAAGCATATGAAACAAAATATTATATATAGCACATCGCAATAATATAATTTTCTGCAAGTTACTTGGAACAAGATAATTGCTATTTACCAAATGGTTTGTGTGTTTCAGGGTAGATTACAGGCCATTAGCTGTATGTACATACGGAAACCAAACTGAAATTAAGAACAAACTTACAAGCACAGAAATAAAGTGCAAACACTTGATACAGAAAATGTAAGATACCTTAGCACAAATCAATAAATGATATGTACATAAATGAAAATTTTAATAAATTTACTAACTTCTGTTATATTGTTTAATTTAATATGAAACATATATGAAACAAAATATGTATGGCGCACTACAATAATAGTTATTCTTACAATTAGCAGCAATCAAATATGTTTGAAGAAAACACATGCAATATAAATGAAATAATCACAAAGCAAGAAGTGCAGTGCGTCAAACTACGCATCTCTATTTTCTGAACCACTACTACTCAATTGGTCTGTTGGGTCTTACGATGAATGACTGTGTTCTTCATTTTGCAAATGTAATGAAGGCGCTTCCAATAGATCGACCACTTCTTTTTTCATACGACTGAGTTTTGTTGTAGGGTGGACTCTTAAACTCACAATAACCGGGTCAGAGGAAATGAGAAGTCTGTGAAGCAGGTAGATATTGGTGTAACTTCGTGATGTCTTCCTCGTAAACAATTCTCGGTATGTTCTGTAGTGTTTACGTCTACTCTCTTGGGCTTCCTCCGAAAGCTGGCCTATTGGGATAATGCAAGCAGAGATGACATCTTTTCCATGACATAATACTTTGTGTACGCTAACTGGTATTGGGTACCAAGGATATCTGTTCACATACAATTCTCTTGTGGTTTTTACATGTGTCTCAAATTTATTAATATTGACCTTGAATCCTGACCCTAAAACCTCCAGTATCACATGAAAATGTTTAATGAGATCAGCATCAACACCGGTATTTCTTGTAGATATTTCTGTATGACTGAAAAATCTTCGAGCAGTGTTGCCATCAATCGTATTTCCAGTTTGCTGTCGCGGATTATCGGCAAGCAAACCCAGTTCTTTTCGAAAGTCTTCTTGCACCTGTTTCTTTTCCTCGGCAACAGTATTTTATTGTCTGCTCGTCGTATCTGCCAGCTCTGTATTTGCAGTCTGTACGAAATATGTAGGATGCATTCAAGGAAACGTATCCAAGAATGAAGAGGAGACAAACCAAATGCGAGAAAGTCTCTATTAACAGATTTAGCCGAAATAGAATGTGTAAGTCATTCATTTTGCTCGGTATAACTCCACATAAATAGCATCTTTGATAATGAAATAGTGTTGCAGACTTTTCCGTCTATTATGCAGAGAATTAATGTAGCTCTTACTGTGACATCTGTGTTGTTGACATTCATTTGTGTAGGTTTCAAGTTACTTATTTGATCCTGAATTCTTTGTGTTTCATCCATTATCACTTGCACTGTTTCTTTAGCGAAGATCAATTTAATTGGTCTGCAATGTCTTGTTGATGATGGTGCAGGGTTATGCCAAATTATTCTTTTGTCTTGTACAGTAATCAGTTGGATTGGCACAATAGAAATTGAAAATAGACTGCTATCAGTTTGACTTTCATCAGAAAATCTTTACTTATATCTGCTTTGTTCAGATCCATTGCAACCCCATTTTAACACAAATTCTAGTTCAGCATTCTCTGATAAATCTGCTGTCATGAAAACGTATTTTTCAATTTCTGCTAATCTTTAGATTGTGTGGTCCACAAGAGTTGTAGTGGGACTTCTGCTGATATTTCTGTGACAAGTGTTCCTAAAGGATACAATTTCTCTTTAGCAGTTCTCACTTTACTGTAGGCACGATAAAGATCGTTGTGCAACATTTTGCAGTTGTTCCGAATTATGTTATATTGGTGAGTTGATAGATTTGCATCAACTATTAAAGCCAGAGCTTCATCTGGAGAAATTTGTGCCTTGCCTTGTGTTTGGAGGAATGCTTTGCGAGAAGTCTTCATTGCTGTCCCCCTCTGTGGCGAGGCACTTGTAAGCTCCAGGACAGATGTAGCAGAATCCCTCTTACCTTCTTGTTGCAACTTCATTTCTGTGGCCAACGATAGCTCCTCTTGACTTGTTTTTTCAAGTAGACATTTTACTTTTCGTATTTTTTTATTTTAAACTACATTCAGTAAATAATTTTTGTGGCCTACCCTGTTGGCTTTGCGAAGTGCTACGTGTTGATTGCATTACATCAACAAAGTTAACACTCCTCTGAAGCCAGGAAGAATTGTTTGTATCAAAACGTTCGCGATGTCTTGATGCTTTGTTCCATCTTTCTTTAATTTTAATTTTTTGGCAAAACGTTCTCAGAGTTGCCGTAATAGCTGATAGTGTTTCATCGGACAGTACATGCTCATCAACTGATTGCAAAACGTACTCTAGTAAGGCGTTTAAACGTTGTACGTGAGGTAGCTAGCCATATATATATATATATATATATATATATATGTATATATATATATATATATATATATATATAAAGAAAGTCGTGTTAGTTACACTATTTATAACTCAAGAACGGCTGAACTGATTTGGCTGAAAATTGGAGGGGAGGTAGCTTAGAACCAGGAGAAGGACATACGATACTTTTTATCCCGTTCGACTGCGTTCCCGTGTGACGTCAAAGAGAATACAAGTCACTATAAAATGTGGTATAACAAAAACGCATATGACATGGAATAACAAATCGCAAATCACAGCTAAACATAATTTTGTCTATGGATAAGTATGTTTGAAAATTTTATAACTATAAATTTTGTCAGAAATCAATGGTCAGTAACAATCAGTAATTTGTATTCTCTTTAAATCATCATTGACAATGCCGCGACCAAGACGATAGAATCTTTCCCGACAAAGCATTTTCTCGGGTAGGAAGACCATCTGCGTTGTTTGTTCTTGCGCCTGATAATAATACAAATGAAGAGTGCAACCTATGCACCAAAATACATGAAAAATAAAGAATCATTAAAATACTTAACCCAAAAGCTGCTTACTTATTGCCTCTAAGGCGGAACAGAGTTCCCAGGGCCAGCTAGTATCATATAATGTTTGATGGGAAATGTTGAATGGCATTGTACTAAATTGCTATAATCATCTCAGTGCGCAAATATGCTGAAGATTATTTTCACGATTTACAAAGTATATAAGTCCACCTTGGAGGAGCATGTGATTTCACCTGAAATAATACGGAATAATGAACGGAATGTCACTTTCTTTATGTAACTGTATACTATAATATATGTTCTGCGAACTCACGGTTTCAAGGCTCTGCTTCGTCCAGACTATACAGCTAAACTCAACAAATTCCACCTTTACACACACACACATTGTGTTAAATGTCTCATGCTACGTGTGTTACTACCACATCTGTGTGTATGTTTTAACAAGTTGTGACGTGTATCCACTCACAGCCAACTTAGACACCGGGAAAACAATGTCACTTCTACAAAATATGGTTATTTTACTACGGAAATATGTGATGCTTATACCGGTATGTATCCTTTGCAAAGTTGATTTTTGTCCACCTAGATTGCGAAAATATCACAGTGTGCGGAAAGCAGAAACAAATTACTATTATAAGCAGTTTTTTTGCTGCCAGTGGTAGTATAAACCAAGGATAAATTACATGACAGTAACAAATTAAGAGAATGAGACAACCGAATCAACAAAACGTTATCCCCTACCCCTCCAGAGCGATACCGTGTGTAGTAGCACGCACTGTCAAGATTGCTGGTTATCTGCGGCCTTGGTACCAACTGAACATTGGACAAAATCAGCTGATTTCGCATAAATTCTACTAATAAACGTAAAGAGCTACATTACACAACACCAAACCTATGCCCAGTTTCATTATAACATGTCATAAATAAGGTACAATAAAATAATGATAACAAAAAAATACGAGACATGACTACCTACCGAATATTTAAAATTAAATAACGTCCCATAGTGTATTAAACAGTTAAACGAAAACACTAACAACGTGCATATTAATCAGTCACTGCATCAATTACATAATATTTTCGTGATTAAAAGACACATTGAAATAAACCATCTAATTAGAGGTGAGACACATGGACAGTTCTGTAGCATCAGTGCGCTAATAGAGTCGACGAAATATGAGATAAGTTTATTATGAAGTATCGTCTGGAACGAAGGGCGGGAGAAAGTAAGTATCACCGTGAAAACTCGTCAATTGAATGCATCGTCGAAGCATTATTCCCACGTGCGAAAATATGACAGATTCATCGAGATATCTAACCGGAGTTATAATAACAGAATAACACTAACCCCTTCACCACTACGACTCCGTCAATTTTCAAAGTGTGTTTTGTAAGTAATAAACTAATAGTAATAAACTAAACGAGTACTGGAGCAATTTCTGTTAACGATTTTTTTAACTGCGTGGTCTTTATAAGTAACTCATAGGTACTTAAGCTTTTGTTTCGAAAAGTGTTGTCATTGCCAAACCGTATCTTATACAGGACGTTAGAAAAAGGTATAGCCAAACTTTCAGAAATCATTCCACACACACAAAGAAAGAAAATATGTGATATGGACAGATGTCCGGAAACGCTTAATTACAATGGTAGAGCTCAATTCCTTTCATTTTGTTAAATGTCAATACAAGCAATGCAGTCCAGACTACCTTCCGTCAAGTGGCCCACCTGGCGGTGAACCTAGGAAGTAAAGTACATTGGAAAGAACCAATACACTGGGCATTTCGGACATTTTCTGTACGAAGTGTTATTTACGATGACATTTAACGAGAAGGAAGGAATTGAGCTCCACCATGGTAACTAAGCGTTTCCGGACATATATCTATATCACATATTTTCTTTCTTTGGGTGTGTGGAATGTTTCCTGAAAGTTTGGCTATAACTTTTTGTAACATCCTGTACACACCTTGTAAACGTTCATTAGCTAACATATTTATAACTTCATTCAAAGTTTTTAATGTGAACCCAACTTAACTTTTATCTGAGGATCTCCCGTTTCCCCAGCCCTTCCATTCTGACGCTTCTCTGTACTCACCAACACTAAAGATCTACATGTTAAGGGTGTTCAAGAGCGATAATATTACAATTTTATTTTTTAAATATAGTTAGTGTTGCAGACGATACTTGTGAGTATATTTTACTCTTACGAAACAATTTTAGCTCTCGTAGCTTTCTCATAACGGAGAGACAAAATCCAAATTTGCTTGTTACACTGCCATGCAAATAGTGAAAACCAACTGACCTACTTATACAAAATAATTCACAGTGAACTTGCGCCCCATGACCTATGCAATAAAACATTAAATTACTCACAACGAAATATCTTGAGCATAAATAAAATCTCACATTTACAGAAAAAAAGTTGCAAATTCAAATATATGTTTTAAATAAAAAAAACAGTTCGCAGGATTTTTTCAAATGTTTTATTACTTAGCCCACAGTATGTTATTTCACTGTGAATTATTTCCCGTGCGTAAGTCAACTGGTTTTCACTATTTGCATGGCAGCAGAACATGCAAATTTTGACTTTGACACGCCGTTATGAGAAAACTACGTATGCCAAAATTGTTTGGTAAAAGGAAACTGCAGTCACAAGTATTGTCTACAGAAATAACGGCGTTTCATATCAATATTAAAATAACGACTTTATCGCACTTGAACACCCTTAAGCACAGGCCAAAATCTCTCACTCACTCAGTAGACTCAAAAGGGAAAATCTATCACAAAATGTCTACACAAATAACGCTAATATAATAAATGAACTTATGTTGTTGCTACACCTGTTGAGGATATACAGGCGCTATCTAAATTTGTCCAGCAAACTCTGGCAGACGCAAAAAAATCTGTTGGTGCCTGAATTTAATAATACGGAAGAAATAGCTTTTGAAAATCGAATTTTAAAACCGTGTTTTTTTTTTCAAAATACTGGAAATTAAATAACGTAAAAAAAACTCTGAACACTGCTTTATCATATTGAGATCTTCTAATTCACAGCAAGTACATTCAACCCGTACGATAATAACAAGGAAGGCTTCCATCTAATTGCATACAACTTGTGTAGCGTCTGGAAATTCGAACATTTGAACAAGGTTTATTAAGAAATGTGACAAAATGATATTGATGCAACTGTTTAGGACTTAGCGTTTCCGTTCAAAACACAATTGAGAATAATGAGTAACAATATAGGCCGTATAATATAGACAATACTTCGTACATGCACATAATTTTTACGATAGAAATTACTTCCCAGAGTTTGTCATTGTTAGTTAATGATAAATTAAGATTTCAGACAATAAAATAGCAGACGTTCAAAAACCACATGAAGTTACTGCTGCAGCAATAGTATTGCGAGCTCATTAACATATGTACATGTTGTTTACAGTGAAGGTCCATCACGTGATGTGTGCCGAGAGTTCACAAGGCTCCGTGCTGGGCTGAATTTCCAATTGTGATTTAAATGAAAACTATAGGTTCGAAACAGTTGCAACAACAGGACCATTTTTGTTACACATGTCATGTAACTCAATAAACCTTCAAGTGTTCGAATATATTAACGGTAGGCAATGGCGTACGCCATTAGATTACAGCCAGCCTTGTTATTTTCTAATGGTGAATAACATGATCTAGTAGGATAAAGCAATGTGCAGAGTTTTGTTTCTCCAGTTATTTAATTTCAGGTATTTGGGGGGAAAATTATTTTTAATTCGATTGTCATACGCTTATTTCTTTCTTCCTTAGTAATTAGTTTAGACAGAAGGTTTTCTGTGTATTTTCTATTAATTTTTTTTACAAGGAACAGCCTGTGGTGTTTATCGGTCGAATTAAGATACTCTATAAACCGCGAATCAGCTCCTCTCATATGTTTACGTATATTTTAGAGCGTCATTGCCGTAAATATTTTTTCCGCTCATTAAATATATTTTTTTACATAGGGCACATGTTGAAGTCGCCTCTCAAATTACAGAAATTATATTTTCACAAAAGTAATTTTCAATTTAATGTCATCTTTGTCACATACTTATTTGCAGTTTTCTTGTATGGCTAACTTGTTTCGTAAACACATTTCAAGCTGTTGTCTGATATTGCTGCTATTGTTTTAAGTGTTAGTGTTCCCTCCTGTTGCATTTACACTAGTGTAATTGCTATTGATAGAGTCACCAACGATGCACTGAAGAATTGAAAATACTGTAAATACTGTACACATATTGAAAAATTGAATTATTTTTATATAGTGATATGTAATGTCTTCACTGACATTATTTCATGTGCCATTATAGATCAATTTATAATCAGTTATATTTAAAAGTATGCCAATTCTTAATAAACAATTTATTTAAAAACCACAAAATACATTTCTCCCCTTGGTCTTGCGCCAGTAAAATTGTGACACTATGGTAACAGCACAGCAGCGTTGACAATGAAGTCGTTGTTACAAGCATATTCGTTCTCAAACGTAGGACAAAATAAATGTATTGAGGTGGTCACATTGGAAATAAGGACTTTTTTTATAAACAAATAACGGCGCAAAGTTGAATTCGTGAGGACCCGAGTTCGATAACCAGTTCCGGCCATCCTGATTTCAGTTTTTCTTTGTTTCCCGAAATCGCTGCAGGCTAATGTTCAGGGATGACATCTTTACAGAAGACTTTGCAGATTCCTCTCCCAGTTCCTGCCATTGTAACAAAGCTGCCTTTTATCGTCTCTACCGACGTCGCTGACGTCAAGGCGTAAAGCCCATTTACTTTACCTTCTAAATGAATGAAATAAACACTACACAAGATTATTCTCTAAGTTAACATTTAGAATCTAAACTTACGACTTGCTTGATGACAGTCTGACATACGGAATTAATGTTTCATGTGAAAATATATAAAATTCATAACTACAAATAGATATAAGTGAATAGAGAATATAGGACTGCACTTCTACGGCCCTAAGAGACAGTGGCGGTAATATAGACGACTATGGACTAGGAACGAAAATTTCAGTCACGTAGCCTGAAAATAGAGAATATCGGAATAAATTACCTTTTTTTGTATTTAAACAAAGAAAAATGTATTACAAAACTGCTATATCAGTATAATTATAACTACTGCTAATAATAGTAAACTAGATGTATTTTTTTTTATTTCTATCCTCTTAGTAGCAATTTAGAAATCAACCATAACATTGCCTGCTACTAGATATTACAAACAATGGCCCTCCTACAAGCAAAACTAAATCCTGACTACGCTCTTGCCCAGAACAGGGTGAATAGGAGATAGCCAAGGAAGGCTGACAACCAATCGCATCCCGAGGCACGATTGCCACACAGCTAAATCCGAAGGTCGGCACATTAATTCTGGTCCACGCTGTGTGTGCGTGTGCGTTGGTGTATATATATATATATATATATATATATATGTGTACATACATATACATACATATATATATGTATATATATACATTTACATATAGTGGGAACAAATTGAGGGTCAAGAGGAAAATGTTATACATTTGCAGATTTGCGAAAGTTTACCTGGAATCACTGATCTCGTAGTTCCCTTCACTTTAGTCTCAGCAAGATGTTCATCAGCTGTGACGCCACTGTTTTTTTATTAATCACTGTTACTCACCTGTATTGTTAAGTCAGGAAACATGTAATCGATTAACGATGAATGGAACTTCACTCGCAGAAAAAACGTGTTTCTGAACTTGATAATTGGATGAAAAACTTATTAGTGGATACAATTTATTTTGAATTAAATGGTCCGTATTTGATGCTTCACGAAGATAAGTTTTCATATCGGTTTTTAACTCATTATTTCTTCATGCTACTTTATACAGTATTTCTGTTCGAACAAGTTATTAATAGAACCTCCTTATTGAACAAATGAGATTCACAGTTAAAAAAGGGGAAATAACATGTCTGCCTGACTTCAATATACACGCACACGTGTGTGTGTATGTATATATATATATATATATATATATATATATATATATATATATATATATATATATATATATATATATATATATATATACATATATATAAAGAGTGGAATGTAAATCGTGGAAAAGCTTATGGGTACAAGTAGCCAGACCTAAATCAAGAATAATGAGTACAGGAGCCACGCCTCTATTGTCAATAGTATGGACGTAATACCACCGTGATATTTCTGTTAATGAACATGTTAAGTTACGATAGTTCAACAACCACTACAAATGGAACGCAGACCTTCCGGATTCAATTCGGATGCATGACGACACGTATGCAGGGAATAAAGTGTAAACACCATCCCATCTCATGAGTTGGAAACATGGGGTCGCCTCTGTTACTGTGCATGTATTATTGTACATGTACACCTGTAGCAGCCCATCCTAGCGAATAAAGAACCGGAATGACATAAGGAACAAAAAAGGTGCACTTGTCGGAACAAGTTCAGACAAACCGTTTGTGAGATACAGGCACTCAAAAGTCGGAGCATTGTGGCAATACCGACAGTTAGGCAACCCGTGTAGAACGTACATATTGGCATGCTTCCTTAGGTGGCGAATTTCCAAAATTTGTGAAATTACTTTTCAAGTATTTGAGTAAGCATCAATCTTAAACAAAAAATACGTTGCTAAATAAGAAATCTATGTGGTAGATATGTATATGTATGTGTGTGTAGATATACATATTTACAGGATGTTCGAAAAATATTTGCCATATTGCAGGAACAGGTCATAGACACCAAAAGAAAGAAACAATGTCTAATAAACCTAGCCCCTAAGTTGCACCCTTTAAGAGGCAGGTCCACTTTGTGAAATTTACAAGTTCCCTCGTAATGAAATACGTGCCATATGTTGGAAAGAGAAAGTACACGTCAAAACAAGCCACGAATATATGACAAAAATGATCTGCAAAATGCACCCCTTAAGAGGTATGTACTCTTTGGGAAAAATACATGTCAAGATCTTTAAATAATGTACTTAATTTCATTATAACTAAACAGCTCCGTGAAATAAACCAGCTCCGAAACCATATCGATCCAAAGAGAAAACGAGTTCGACAAAGATCATGCCTTGTCGCTGCTGTTAGGTATTTACTCTGTGGTCGTATGGAGTGATTGACGGTAGCAAGCAGACAGCCTAGCGGGCAGCTTAGTGTGTGTGTGTGTGTACTATTGTATGGTCAACATTGCAGTGCTTTCAAGTCTGGTAAGTTGTATGATATTACTTTATGTGTTTTGATACCCAATGCTGCAGTGAATACTATGAACTGATTATGTGTTCCCTCTCCACACTCAGAATACTGTACATAACGATGGAAGCATATTATTCAACGTGGGAAGTGGCGGATATGATTTTCTGCTACGGCGAAGCACATGGCAGTAATCGTCGAGCTCGTGTCATTTACACTGAACGATATCCAGACCGTAGGATACCATCGAACAACCTGTTTATTAGACTGTTCCAACGTATTGCGGAAAGTGGGCGTCTAGAACCACAGACAGTTGATTGTGGCAGGACACACACAATTCGCACGCCTGCAATGGAGGAGCGAATATTGCGACGGGTGGCCGAGAATCTTGGAACGAGTGTTAGACAAATAGCAGCGGCGGAGGACACGTGTCATTCTCTCGTCTAGTCGGTCCTGCATGACCAGTTACTGTACCCACACCATCTACATCGTGTCCAAGGCCTGCGACCTGGGGACCATCCTGCTAGAATGGGGTACAGCCGGTGGTTGCTACAAATGTGTGATGATGACCCACGTTTCATCGCAAAGATACTGTTTAGAGATGAAGCGGGATTTGCGAGAGATGGGGTGGTGAACTTCCACAACACACATGTTTGGGCCGATCACAATCCTCATGCAACACTTGAATCAAGGCATCAGCACCGATTCGCGGTAAATGTTTGGGTTGGTGTGTTTGGAGACAGGATAATTGGACCACACTTTCTACCGAATAGATTGACTGGTACCAATTACCATAACTTACTGGTCAACATACTACCTGTTTTGTTGGAGAACGTGCTATAACAGGAGATAATGCAGATGTGGTTTATGCATGATGGGGCACCAGCACACTTTCTGCGCAGAGTTCATCAACATTTAACAGAAACGTTTGGGAGTATATGGATTGGACGGGGCGGCCCAGTACCATGGCCTGCTCGGTCACCTGACCACAATCTATTAGATTTTTGGTTATGGGGCCACGTTAAGTCCTAGTTGTACGCCACCCCCGTGAATGATATGGCGACACTGCAGGATCGCATCGTCGATGCATGTGAGCATATCCGCGACGTACCAGGTGTATTTCACAGAGTGCGAGATTCTATCATACGCAAGGCACAAGCATGCATTACAGCGAATAGTGATCATATTGAGCACCTGCTGTAGCACGTGCACAACAGTGTAACTATCTGCTACGAAGTGCATTTTACAAGAATATTGTTTCGTGTATTACAGTGCACAAAGTGAATCCATTCCTAGGGGGACTACCATGTTTATGAGATTTTCGTGTCTTGTTTTGATGTGTACTATCTTCTCTTTCCAACATATGGCCCGTATTTCATTACGAGGGAACCCACAGTGTACCTTCTAAACTGTATTATTCTACATAGTCTACACTAACTTGCTTTTCTGTACACTACCACTAAGGGCAAATTAATTACTGTACTAGTGAAATGAAAAATTGCTTAATTAATACATTTAACAACATTTCAATTTCAAGTATCAATAGTCAGTTGTGTTTCAGTGATAGAGATGATTTGTAAATATATATTTGCCTCGTTTTACTGCTTGAGGGTCGAATTACAAAAAGTCCTAAAACAGCTTTTTGGGGATTTACGTAAGCAACACTTTGAAGTGAATACCATCTCTCTATCCCGAAGGATTCAATAGATATCGATAAATAATCGTCATCACATTTAAGGTATTTTCACCCCCTTAATAGAGAATTTCGAAAAATCCTTAAACTGGCTAGTGTGTAGTTTTATGTGTATCCTAACAAATTAAAAATCACGGTGATTGGTTGTCGAGTTTCAGCTGTATCGACATTTTTTCGGAAATACATTTCACCCCTTTTCACTCCCTTATGGTTCGAATTACGGAAAAACCCTACTTAGTGCTCGTCTACGACCTGAGGGAAACCCACACAACAAATTTCACGATTTTTTTAGAAATCCGTCAAATTTGTTACGCGTATTTAAGTTTTTTTTATGCATTCCAAGTTCATTTTTGCAAAACATACTTTATCAGACGAGATATTTAAGGGACCATTTTCCAGATCTACTTTAACCTCATATTTTTCTACATGGTAGGCATTTGAATACATTTGTTTTACATTAGAGATCTGAGCAACCATTTTTCACAATATCATATAACTTAGAACACTCCTACATTCTTAGTAACATGACGGTAATGAAATTTATTTTATGACGTGTTTACATAATTAAAATGGGGAAAATTTACAATTTTTTAAACGATGCAAGAAATCTGAATAACAATTTTCTAGAATATCATCAAACTCGTTACACGTATGGCCCATAATATAGTGACATGAATTGAATGGACAGGGAGTCACTCTACAGCGCTTCTACCTGTAGTTCAGTAACAACATGAATCTTCCTCAATCTCAAATATTAGACGTCATGAATACGTTAAGTTTATACATGTATGTGAAGAACTGTGGGCCCGGATAAAAAGGCATTAATATTTATTCAGTTTACTATCGAATTTTTATTTAACCTGTCTTCGATGCTATAGCTTCACCATGGCATAAGATACCAAGAGCATAATATTATACATGTGAGTCGGGAGGTAAGGTATATGCTTTGCGGGGTGATAGTACTGGTGATTCTTTGAATTGTCCTGACACACTCACTCACTCATCAACACACAGCCCAAACCGCTGGACCTAGAACAATGACATTTTGAGGGAAGCTTCCCCTTGGCACATAGGCACCAACTAAGAATGGATTATTCGGTATTCCATAGTTAAAGGGGTGAAAAAGAGTGAATTGTGTTTTTAAAGTATGCCTGATATTTCATTAATCGGTGTGTGAAACTGCGGGCGTACTACACGTCGTAAGAACCATGCGCAGAACCAACGTCGTCGTGGATAGTCTTCTATTCCTAGTGCTTGCACACGTTGCACGTGGTAAGGGTAAATATTCTGCTCGTGCAAAATGCGCCAAGCTGTCGTGTAGCTAACTGGACGATGGCGTACTATCATAGGAACTCTGGTACTGGGTGTGTTCTCTACTTCTTCCAGTATAACTTCTGCCACAATCACAGGAACAGAACGAGTTCCACCTGTCTCACGCATGTTAGGGTGTAATGAGCCTGTCGTACCAAGTCGGTTGTCAAGTCATTGTAACATGCTATGGCTAGGGTGTCGTCGTTGTGGAAAGTTTTCAGCATACATCCTCGCTGCTTCCCGTCCATTTGAATGTGCCGCAACATACATTAAGTGCATATCTGCTAGCTGAGATCAAGAAAACCGCTCCATGCCACAGTTGCAGGAACACTACATCCCCTGACGTTTTCCTTGTGACATGCAGTGATCTGTGTGTTCCATTATGACATATGGGGTAACTCAACAAACAACACAACGCACAATCGCACAAAATGTTCACCACTGGCCCAGTAGCCGACACAGACATACCTAACACCAAGGGGGCAGCGGCTCCGCGCTAGGGCGCGAGCCTGCTCAGGGTTCGATTCCCTGCGGGGTCAACCCAGATTGTCGCAAGTAGCAATCGTGCCTGGACGATGCCGTTGGTCGGTGGGTTTTCTCGGAGTACTCCCGTTTCCCCCACCCTTCATTCCAGGCGCCACTCCATCTTCACATCATGTCACCCTCATCGGCTGTAAGAACGACGATATTACACAGCTCTAAAGCCCTCTTCACTCACTCACTTACCTACCACCATGCTACATGTCTCCGTGCAACTTGCACATTTTACATGCAGTTGTTTATGAGCTGTTTTGCTATTTCTTTTAATAATAACAGGCACGCTGGATTGTTTAACGTTTAACACGGTGATCGATAATTGTATTTTTTCACAAAACATTGCTCTGTAGTACGAATTATTTTCTCGTACATTATGCATTCCAGCAACTTGCTGCAAGAGGGCCTTTTTTCGTTATTTAGACGTACTCTTCAGAAAGACGACATACAATTTTCACAGAACCCATCTGTAAAAAAATTCTTGTTAATGTGAGGGTAGCCACCTCAGTTATTTACATGAAGGGGAGGATTTTAACGAGCGGTTTCATAATATATTTGAGGATCTTAGCGATACTAATCACTGTGCTGAAAATTGTAATCGAACTTCAAGTCGTTTCCAATATTTTCTGGAAAAAAAAAAAACATTTAAAAAATGGATAATAAAAGTTTTATATCTCCCTTAGAAATAGCACTAGACGAAAATGACTTGGCGTGAAAATACCTCAATTTTTATGAGCAATCACCACCCAACTTATGTTAGTAACATAAGTTAAGAAACATCCGGTATATTATTACTAGTAATTCTTCGCGGATTTGCTCGTATTATTCGTAACTGATAATATTTCCTTTAACTGAAAAACCTCTTTGTACACAAGACTGATACTTGAGTCATCAAGTGTTAGTATGTCCAAGCGGCTAGTTGAGTTGACTCTGCAGCATTATATGTAGCTATAGCTGTCCACGCGAAAAGAAGTCTTAAGTATACCCCTGCCACTAACAGCGACTTCGCTTGGCCTTTGTTCAAAGCTCTGCGAATTCTCCGTTGTGGGGTAGTTACGGATAACTACAGGTAAGTGGTTAATCGAATGTAAATCGTCTGTTTACCCTGCGCACAACCTTTGGTGGCGGTGCCTCAATTACATGTTTTCGTAATATTCACTTAAAGTTTAATGCCATTAGAAAGTTTTGGTGGGAAAGGGTTTCGCGAAAACGTATTTGGTGCCCCAAACTTGAGATTAGTGAGATGACATGTGACTTTATATTGTCGAGGAACCTAAGTGGAAAGTGAACTGCATAATCTATTTCCCCCTTTAAACGGCTACATGTAAATTGCATTAATTCGATCTGCCATGTAGTTTTTGTGTGTCACAATTGAACATTGGCAAGCAGTATTTAACGGAATTCGAGCCCAGAACTTCCCGGAATGTAGACCAGAACGTCGAAAAAATTCATGAAAGAAAAATGTTATTTAAAAAATAAAATATCCATGTCCTGGACTCATAGAGTTTGTACAACACCACGTCTCGATAGGTTACTGTAGAGTGAAATGTATGTACAAGTTTCTTCTCGGTGCTCGTACTTGCTTTTCGGATCGTATGCCTTGAAAGTTTACAAACGTCGTTTTATTATTAATGATCACGTTACCTTATTAAGCAAAAAAACTAACATATAACTTTTAATTTCTTACGTAGGCATACCTCTGACAGTTTAGATAGATATCACGGGTTGATGGAAAACAAATTTGGTGCTTTATCACTCTTTTGGCTGTCGAATTTCGAAATATTTTAAATTCACATCTTAGACATATGTATAAGTATCCAATTGATGTGCAAATCACGACGCTACCCCATTCAGTCGAATCAAAATCGAGTATTCATTTTAAAAAATCACATGACTACTGCACAGTACAGAGAGTTCGAATTGCAAAAAATCTTAAATCTGTTTTGCGATCATTTCTGTAATCATCATCCTGAAGCAAAAATTGACAGTATATATCGAGGATTTATCTAAAAACACATTCAAGGTCTTTTCACCACCTAAGAGAGGTAATTTTGAAAAACACTTAAACCACGTTTAAGACTACTTTACTGGTGTCTCTTGAGCGTTTAAAATACGACAATAGCCCGCTGGGTTCAAGATATATCAACGATTGATTGAAAATACTTTTCACTGTGTTTCACCCCTTTTCACTTCCTTAGGCGGTGAATTCCGGAAATAAGTGAAATAAATTTTCAAGTAGTTGAGTATGCATTAATCTAAAAAAATCACGCCGCTATACAAAAATCAAAGGGATCGATATATATATCGATTGTGAATCGAAAACGTCATTTTACCACTTACTTAACCTCTTCAGAGTCGAATACGGGAAATATATTTTAATGGCACTTGGAATATTTACAAATGCATCAATTTAAAGAAAAGAGCACTTCAATACCTCGATTGGTTCGATAGATATGGAGGGATAATCGAAAACACATTTCACGTATTTTCACCTTCTTAATTAAATAATTTAGAAACGTCTTGGAGTCATATCATAGAAATTTGCGTACATAATCAATTAAAGTTAAAATCATGACAATAGCCAATTGTGTTTCAAAGATATAGACGGTTCATAAAAAACACATTTTGCCCGTTTTTACCAGAAGTTTTGGAAGAAGTGCTGTTAAATGTACGTCGTGAAATGTGGTTTCAGCACGATGGTTGTTCTGCCCATTTTTCATTGGCAGGGCGTGTTCATCTTACAGAAGAATTTGGTGATAGATGGATCGTCAGAGGAGGATCAGTGAGGTGGCCCCCAATTTCCCCTGACTTAACGCCCCTTGATATTTTCTTGTTGGGATCTATCAAAGACATTGTTTACGTGACCCGTGTTGCAAGCGAGGAAGATTTAGTAGCGCGAATCGTGGAAGCAGTACACCAAATTAGAGACATGGCAGGTGTGTTCGAACGTGTTCGTCAATCAATGTTTCGTCGATATGAACTTAGTCGGGATGTCGGTGCAAGAAACTTTGAACATTGATTGTAATGTTTTGTCTTTTTGAATTACAAAAACCATCCCTGGTAAAACGTTTTCTTTTTTGTTTTTGTGCTTTAATGATTTTTCTGCATACTTTATGTTAATTCACGCGTCAAAAATCGTCAAGAAAGCACAGGTGTTGGCGGCTCACAGCGCTGGCTCAGATGTAAACAAAGGCGCGCCTTGAAGTAGGCATTCCATGACGCGTAACTTCAGACGCGTGTAACAGCTTAACGGTAAGTCGGAGACCCATGGTTCCATCTTCAAAATACTTGTTTCAGTACCCCCAAGCCACCCCTACATTTAAGACGTGAAAGTTTTCCGCACCCTGCCCATACAGCACACAATGTTCCTGAATTAAAGCTATAGGTCATTCGGAATAAACTGAGCATTACAGATTTAACCTTTGAAAAAAATCACTAGCCGCTTCTGCATACAATTCAACATTAATAACAGTTGCATTACTGTTTGTACAGTTGGCAGCAAGTTATTGCATGTAGTTCAGTGTATTTTATATTTAAATTCAACATTACTGAAACAACATCAAATGGAATCGACCTCTCCGTGTATAATATACCTTAAAATATTTATTTATGATATTATTGACTCACTTACTGCCTGTAAAATTTTACTTAATCAGCGACAGCAGATAGTGATGAATCCGGGCCGTTCAAAGTCAACCGTCGTTAGCGAACTGCGTCTAGCGCTCCGTGTACTGACGTAGTTAAAATGTCATCGACAGGTGGAATCAGACTTGGGTTTTCGCCACTGGAACCATTCAAAGACGATGCAAGAAGAAAGTGTCGTTGTGATTGTCCGTTGTGCAATAAATAGAGGTTTCTGATAAAACACATTCAAAACTATTAGAAATTACTGTTTTCTCATTGGTAATCTGTAAGTAGTTATGTGTTACGATCGCCAGCATGAGTTTCTTGATTTAGAAACGGCAATTATTTTTCATTTCATACACTATGAAAATACGTGTTTTTGGGTTGAGAGCGTCGTTATTCATGGCAGTTTTACTGAACGGAGTTTTAATTCTTAATTTGCGTGTGTCATTATGACGTGTTTTTTTTTTGTGATGGTTTTGAGAAAAAAAATTCGATTTTATAGAGTATATACTCACGAGATACGTAACGGCAATAGTGCGGGTCGTATAAATTAGAGTCGATGCGCAGAAACTGGTATTGAAATATGTAACTCGCAGGCGTTTGTAGCTAAGATTACGGTTAGTTATAAAATTTATTCAGTACCCGTGTATTTAATGAGTAGATATAGTTGATAACATTTTCAGTCCAGTGTAATGTAGATGTAGACACTGTTCAAGCCTATGTAAATAAAAGCACGCGGCTGTGTTTATGTTTACGTGCAACAGTTGTTTCTTCTTGCCAACCTACTCATAAATAAAACCTCTATGGACTGTAGTCTGTACATACGAAAGAACTATCACGGCCTGCATTTAAGCATTCACTCAGGTATTGTATAAAGTTTGTGGTGTGGAAGGGGTGGGCTTACGGGTTCTTACCCTGTGAAAGACTTTGCGATGGGAATTTCTATGACATCATACGAGCATATTGCACTCGCTCTTTACACTGAGCTAAGACAATTTATAGTTCACTGTTATTGAGTACGATAGCTGTTAAATGCCTTCGTTATATATCTAATCCAGAGCTACTGTTTACATTACATAATTTCACGCTGGCAAAGCCGCAGCCGGCCAGCTGGTGTGTGTGTGTGTGTGTGTGTGTGTGTATATATATATATATATATATATATATATATATATGTGTGTGTGTGTGTGTGTGTGTGTGTGTGTGTGTGTGTATGTATAACCACTTTTAAGATACTGGATACATTGGGCGCTGACCACTGACAACTGACTGTGCAGTACTGGCCGAAATATACTTATCTCGCCACACGCCCATGATCTTGAACACTGTGACTCAGCGAGGTTATTATAGTACTTCAGCAGTTTCTCAACAATCCGATGAAAGTAACAACACAATTAATCTGACATATCGGAAATGTCGTTCATTTCTAAATATTGGCGTTATCGTTGAGTTTTTACGTAACATTCGAAGTACACAGCTTGATGCAATTCAGGAACATCATAGTTTGTTATAAGGCACAAGTGCAAACAACATACTATTCAGAGTGAAGCTTATCGGCTGATGTTTGTCACATATATGTCTAACTGTTTGGTGGTTCTTGTACGATAGAGCATCGTAGAGCAAGATCTTTTCACAGGTATTTGTTGTACAATAATGTTACCCGCAGTGAATATAGACAGCTCATAAAGTAACCGGTAAATGTTTATGTGCCACGGGGTGGCACGCTAGTGAAACTAAATCAAGATTATTTGTAACAAACTAAATATTGAAAAGAGCGACGCAGTCAGTAATGTAATACTCAATATTACAACTATTTTGGGGTGAACATTTACTCTTAGTATATTTCCGTAAAGCAATAGTTTACCAATACTTCCCAAGTTCAGTAATTTCAAGTCTTGACCCTAATATACCACATGTATTAAGGCTTTCACAAATTGTCTGTTTCCTACTGCACCACAGAAAAGTTTGTTTAAACACAGCAATACTGCAAATAGAAATATATTAGGTCCTATTTTGAACAGGTTATTATTTAAATTATTGCTATATAGGTGAGTCTGATATGCTGTGATCCGACTGGAATTACTGCGGAAATCTACACATGGTAAATTCGTCTACCTTATAGCAAAGACATTTTTGGCAGTTTAGTTTGGGGTCGGAATGTCCTGTTTTGCAGTAAAGTAAAACATTCGATAAAATATATTTTTGTGGGAAAAGTGTTTTATATAGTATTCATTTTAATCCTATTTTAACCGGAAAATAATTCTAGAATTGTCTGTCGCCCACCTATATAAATTGAGTAGCCGGTATAAAAGCGGTGTAGCAGGATAGTGTAGGAGCTACATCCTGGTTATAGACCATTGTTGAACGAATGGTCGGTTACACTGCCCGGTCCGTGAACTATTAACCTACTGTTCGGACGGAGCTAAGGAGAAGGCAAGGCTCAGGAATGCGGCTGGGGTGGGGACAAGTGGTGGCATATGTAGCCCTCTACAACCCAGGGGCAGGCAAGCGTCGGTTGTTGCGCAGTGACGTCACGTGGCAGTCAATGCGCGTGCTTCCCCTCTCGCTCTATCCACGCCCTTCCCTCCCTGTTTTATACAAAAACTTTACGTAAACAATTGTAAAACTTAGGTTATTTCTAATACAAGAAAATGTATTGATAGTAAATTTAAAACAATAATACTGTATGTGTTTAATATTTAAGTGGAGTAATGTTAGGCGTGTTGATTAGTCAAGCTGTAATCAAAACTAAACAGCCGCGCTCCTACTTAAATGTCAGACTTTTGTAAATCAAGTAATGAGGTACAATACTAAGAAATTAAAATATTTAAAGTCCTCTATAATACACACGATAAAACATATTTCTTGTACAGTTACATTGACAGGGCGTCCAAGATAAATTGAGCACTAAAACTTTAACCTTCACTAGAATTCAACATTAAATAAAGCTTCTTCACTGTTTGTATTGTTGGCAGCGATTCACCTAATATAGTCCGTGTATTTTCCTATTTAATTACAACAATACTTAAATAAAATCAAGTGAAATCATAATACGTGTATTATATATAATTACTAAACTTATTTTATCAAAATATACAGGTTCTTACAGACTGCACAGTTCATCTTACACGTGCAAACATCAAGTGATGTGTCCAGAGAGGTTAGACTTGTTCCGTCGTTAGTCGTTACGCGCGGGAAGATACGAACCGGATTAAAATATAAATATAGCAGGGAATTCTTTAGTACTCACTTTATTCCGAACCACCTATACCCAAAATTTTCACGGATTGAAGACTTTCGATTATATTTACTACACAAAGAAATTAATTTGGAACTAATTCGCTCGAAAAAAATTGTTTGCAACAACACAATTTTTTTTAGTTATGAGTCACTGCAATGTACTGTATATTTTTCAAAAAGTTATTTTTGTTTAAAGTGGAAAGTGATATTAACCAAATATTGCGTTATTATGAAATATTTTAAAGTAATCTTTTTGGTCGGGTTAGTTGCAGCTTTTCAAAAACCATATTTATGTTGGGGAGAACATATCGGCACATACTCGCATAAATACGAACAAGCAGTTGTACAGCACTATTCAAAACTTAATATTTTGTATTTAAAAACCTAACTTTTACAGTGTATTTCGGTAATTAACTTTCAGTGTGGTGTATTTTTGTGTAATGATGTAAATATGTATCCAACAACTTCCTAATTTTTTCATCCAGTATAGCCGACATAAACAGGTAAGAAAAATAGTAAGTTTTATATGTAACTCAATGTGTTTTGTTGCTAAACCTGTTTTAATTCATTCACTTTTATCAACAATCGTAAACAGGAATGCCGGTATCGGGGTATTGGTTGTAGGGAGAAGTAAATTTTTATAAAAAAAATTGACACATATGTGGTCATGGAAGCGATAACCCAATTTTAATTTTATTGGGTAAAATGGACGAAGGAACTATCAGGGACACGTCTAGACGGGGAGGAATTGTCCGGATGCAAATCTAGACAGAATATGCATCAAAGGAAAGCATTTTTTTGCAAACTTTGGTATTAATTTTGTAAAATTGAGTTAACCCCGGGTCAAAGCATTTTGCAAGTGCCATCCTGTATCGTCATTCAGAGATTAATTGTTGCTTTGCTGCTGAGAATTGTTTCGCGTTTGAACATTTCTAAAAATGATTGCAATTAGGTTATACATGAGTTTAAAAAAATTCAATAAAGTTATGACTTACTGGGTGATTGTAAGTGCGATGGATGGGTACATTAATATTAGAGTAAACGTACACAACATGTTGAAGTGCAGACGAGCAATGGGCGTATGTGCTCTGATTGGAAGCCGGTGAGGAACGGAGTTCCGCAAGGTTCAATCCTCGGACCTTGACTGTTCTTACTGTACATCACTCCGCTAGCTTCCTGCTTCAAACACGTGCAATGCTTCCAGTATGCAGACGATACTCAATTACTGCTGTCCAGTCGCGTGGATGAAATGGATGACAGAATCATAAAAATAAATACTGATTTACAAAAATTGTCTGAATGGTGTGAATTAAATTCTCTAAAATTAAATCCGACAAAATGCTCGTATGTTATCATAGGTTCACAAAAATAGGTCAGAAAAGTATACATCATAAAACAATTAATAAAAATTGAGAAACTATACCGGAAAGAAATTCCTTTCAAAACCTGGGTATTATTTTTGACAAAAACCTGCATTGTGATAAACAAATGTCGGCAGCTATTCAGTCCGCTTACTGCCTATTGAAGCACCTGTTCAGACTCAAAAGTATTTTGACTAGAGCAATAAAGTTATATTTGTGTGATGCTCTAGTCCTATCAGTCTTCAACTAATGCGCAAGATTATTCATAAATATCAACAAAACACTACAAAACAGAATCCAGAAAGTTCAAAATGCGTTCGTTAGGTACTATTTTAATCTTAAAAGGTGAGATCACGTAACGAGTGCGCTTGTAAGATCAAAACCTGCTAAATATGGAATCAGGAGATTGTATTGTTTTACAACTCAGCTGAAAAAAATCTTCGGTTGTAAAATGCCAAAATATCTACCGGGAAAGCTAGTAAACTTCACCTCAGTACATCAACACAATACCCGAAATAAAAACTTTTCCAAGTACCACGTTTCTCCAAACTATTTACAAAAATTCTTTTACATACACGTCGAGCAAAATTTGGAATGACCTGCCGGGAGATTTAAAAACCACCTCGCTTAACTCATTCAGGGTGAAGTACAAATCCTTTTTGATTCAGGACCAGCAAAAGTAAAAGTTCTCTTCGGTTGATTATTTTTTTTTCGTTATTAACTAGATAATATATTGGAATCGTTAGTATATAGACCCAGACTGACAATAATAATTGTTGTATGTCATGTAAAACCTTTGTTATTAATATATGTGTCGGTGAATACAAATAATGTACAATTGACTGGACTTTGCCACTAATAAATAAATAAACGTTATGAGTAATTTACGTGTCACATGTTATATTTACATGTCCTTTTCTGCATCGAGTAAAATTTCTACACCAGAGTAAATTGTCGCCTGTTTTTAAGCCAGTAAACAAATTTTTCTAGATATTCTACTGAGAGGGAAATGTTTTTTTTTTTTTTACTCCAACATGTAGTAGCTGCGAGAATATAAAATGTTTAGCAGTAATAAAGAAACCGTTACGTTTTTTCTTTACACTTTAAACAAACGTTGTCATTTCGCCAAAGTTATTTTGCAATCGCTCATTACCACGCAAACCGATTGTTGTGGTACACAAAGTGTTTTTTTTAAAGCGTATTTTAATGTGTCATCAATCACTACTTCCCATTAATAACAACTACAGCAATTACCAACAATTACTATGTTGCTTGCAAATATTTCATTTTCAATTGCCTATACAGTTTGATAACCTAGGAAATACGAACACCCTAAATAAACACCGAAAGAATCATTTTTTTATTTCATTTAATACACAGAAAATATTATTTATGTCTTATATTAATACTTCAATGACCTAAATTTAAAGTAATTTAAAGAAACTGTAAAAGTCACCAACAATTACGCAATTACATAGAAATAAGCAAGCGCAAAACATTTGGCTTATAAAAGAAATTACGCACTTTAAATAAACAAAGTTCTGTACATCTAAAAGAACAATACATAATAATTCGTAATATCATGACTAGAAACTTTAAGTTTAATGTTATCAATAAATGTTAAAGTTAGTTTTTTAAAGAATACTACTGACAAATCAGAACACTCAGTAAGTTATATTTATTATTTTTATTTATTTCTTCCAATTTTATATTGTCTTTGTATTCTTTCATACATTATTCTTCCTGTCTTTATCATATCGGTTTTTCACATTAAAATACTTTACACTTACGTAAGTTCTGTTCATAACAAAACAATGGACAACGTTGAAAGGCTGCGTGTTACCGTGTTTACAGTTTTACTAGAATTATTTTCGTGAGCAGTAAAAAATATCCTAATTTTTGAAGAAAACTCTCCGTGAAATTCATTAAAACGTTTCTCTGCAAATGAAAAGTTTTCAAGTAAATATGTTTCTCCACAAACGAACCCATTAATTACCTATGAGGCAACGAAATTACTTCATTTGATGTGGGATACACAGAGCCCAATTTTGGATGCACATTATCT
Source organism: Medauroidea extradentata (assembly GCA_003012365.1). NCBI lineage: Eukaryota > Metazoa > Arthropoda > Insecta > Phasmatodea > Phasmatidae > Medauroidea > Medauroidea extradentata. The sequence continues at coordinate 14,908 of PNEQ01073222.1, read as the reverse complement.
AAAGCGATGTGCAACATATCCATCAACCCATCTGAAAGCTTTATCTTATTGTATGTTCCAACAATATAAGTTTTTCAGGTCGTATGTCTACGTCTTAAACGCCTTCTTCATAAACACTTAGGACGTTCGTTGAGCAATTTTGATGCCATTTGTAGTTCTCTACGAAGTAATAAACTGCACTGTCTGAGATCAGTGTTGACTGTTTGGCAATATCAGAAGTTAAATTTAGTAAACATGATTCTTCAGCTTTGTCTTCTGTGTTTCTTCATAGAAAAAATGCCACACGAATGCTTGAAAAAAGTATAATTTCTTAGTCTGTTTTTAAATCTATGATAGGTGATAGATATAAGTTCTGGTGACTCATTCCTCTGAAGAATGAAAATAAATATTCTAGAACATCTTGGCTTAGTTTAAATGTTGTTATGTATCCACAATTAAGTGACTCGTTTAGGTGCTCAAATAAATCTTGTTAATGTATACAGCTAATCTGTATACCTTTCTGGAAAGGTTTGTCTTCATTGGAGAGTATACACTCTAAAAAAATTTTGGTAAAATTTACAAGGATACTCTTTGTACTTTTACAAATCCTTGTAAAAGTACAAAGAATACCCTTGTAAAATCATTAGTTTATGAAGTTACAGAGGTAAACTTTGTAATACTACAAAGGAATTCCTTGTACCTATACCGACAGTTCCTGCACTGTAAATTATTTTGTAAAATATGACAAGGCACTTCTTCGTAGTTGTACAAACTTTTGTAAACGTTGAAAATATTCATTGTAAAATTAATAGTTTATAACGTTTTAAGGTTTGTTTGCAAAAAAAACTTAGAAAAAAATGTGAAGCCTACAAAAATTGTAATTTCACCGGAAATTACTTATGCAAAGATCACAACCTCTGAAAAGTATTTTTCTGGAATAAAGTTAATATTTATATTAATTACGTACTTTAAAAGGAAGAATTATTACTGAACAATACATTGAATGTATACAAATAAATATAAATTACACAATATGTAAGTCACGGTGGTCTAGGGGTAAGGTGCGTAGATTCTGGGCGTGGGGTTAGTCGTTCGAAACTTAGCACTTTTTTTTTATTGTTTCAAAATAACCTCTTGTATACGTACTTTATTCAAAATTTATTTGATAAATAAGTTCATTGTTATTTATGAAGTACAATAAACATTTAAATTTGTTATTTTCCTTATTGAAAACACAGCTACAAGGCTAGTCATTGTAATTTTACAAAGCTATACTTTGTATTTAATTACAAGGATAACCATTGTAGTTTTACAAGGAATTTCTTTGGCAACTGGGTTTCCAAGGCTTTTCTTTGTAAAAGTACAAAAATTTTTTTACAGTGTAGTTTGGTAGTTTTCCTCGCAGACTTTTGGAAACAATCTTCACTGAAACGTGTTCTTCAACTTACGTACAGCATTTTGTATTAGGTAAGTAATTAAAATATTTATAAGAAACTTTAAGAAGTAACACTTACTAATCTACTCGTTAAATCATACCGTTTTTGACAATGTTATCTGCCTATTGGCAGCATTTCACCCACTGCTCCTAAATATTCTTCGTTTGATGGAAAACGGAAATAATTTATTCGTCTTTGTTCGGTTTGCTGCTCTAGTTACATCCAAACAATTCGCAGAATGTCATATTTAAGTAAACCATGCCGCGTACTAAAACATCACAATGAGCTGTAATTTAATAAGTGTTTTATAACATATGCAATTGTAAAAATATAATTATATAGTAGTAAAATACAGACATTTCAGAAACTGTGTAAGGCTGTAAGTTATACGATACGCTAAGGGTGGCGAACAGCTCGCTGGGAAACACCAGCAGGCTGAGCATGGTTCGTGTCTTCTCCCTGTCGTCAGAACGACGCGTCAGTGGAAAGACGTTTCTTCAAAAAAACGAGCATGGTTCTGTTTGTCGCCCGTCAAGGCGTTTCAGAAGAACGACGCGACCATCAATATACTGACGCGGTATTTTGGCGTGTCTAGAGGCCGACAACGTACGTATATATCGATAGAAATAATGCTATATCCACAATTTCAACTGACAAAATATATTTTTAACTAATATAATGCCTGCACACAATATAAACAATACGTACAAAGACAAACCTAAAGCTCAATTACTGTACACGTACCATAACCTATAACTTGACCATACAGCCATAACCTACATCTTGACCATACTGATCGCCAATATCGAAATAAGTAATACACTTCGTATTGGATATTTTTGAAGACAAAATCGTTATAACTTATGTATATGTAGGTAATTATTGGCGCTGTATTAGTGTACGCATGTAATTGTCCGTAATTTTAACGTGTTACCATAACCAAACCGAATGAAAGTGATGTGTGGTAGAAAAAAAAATTCCGATATTTTAATATTCATGACTTGAATATGTACTACAAAACACATAAGACAAAATCATTCTCTGCTGAAAATATCCTGAGAAACCAGTGTTTATACGCAACGTAGTAACTTTTAAAAACATTGCTACCGTTTGTATTGGCAAATAACCTACAACGTTGTACCTTACAGATATCGCAGAAGACTATTAACATTTTTGTAGTTTTGAACAGTACGTTTTTCATGTTCATGCGTTGTCATTTTCCTAGATTGGGAAAACTATTTTAATTTTATATCGTGTATAGGGTCACGAAGACCACAAAATATATATTTTCCTCAAATGTATAGCAATTTTTTTTATTGACAGGGGAATAGTAATTATCGTCTTCTATTATTTATTATAAATGCTCTAACAGAAAACAATTTTGTCGTAGTAAATCAGACGTAGACTTAAAAATTATATGATACATACTGAAATGTTAAAAATTGTGTTAAGCTTTATTTACCACGTTTTATTTTACATTGCTCATATAAACAGTCAAATGAGGATATAAAAAATCTGTGGTCAAGTACTGATATTTCTATTTCGACAGCAACTCTACTACTATAGAGACGTTTACACTGACTCGTGAAATTAATATTATCAGCAAACCCCACATGACTTCCACAGACTATCGTCACTTGACCACAGTTTCTTCAAGTTGTTCGCACGTGTAATAAAAATACCGTACAGGTTAAGGGTGTCAATTGTAAATAAAAGTACAGGTTAAATGCAAATAACGTCATTCTTATTACAGCTGTATAATATTTTTGTTTACAAAGGTTTTCTATTGGCTGAAATTTGAAAACAGAGTTCTCCAACACACAAAAAATAACACGTCACTACTGCAAATTTCGTACCAACCTCTTCATATATTTTTCTTTGGAACCGCCGTTCAATTGACGCAATAATTCTGACAGAAGTGTTATGACACGACGATCCATGCTCGCATTTTCGCGTAGCTGTCATGACACTAGCGTCGTTATAGCGACACGTCGGAGTTACGACGGTTTAGAATAAAATAACCATGCTCGACCTGCAGGGACACAGCTGACTGAGCACCGCCTGACCGCCAGATGACGTCAGAGAGCCGCCAGTGGAGGGGGAAAGATGCGCACGCCCTTACCTCGTAGTACCATGCCAAGCACCACCCAGCCGCTCTGTCATGCCTTCTCCTCAGCTGCCTACTGTAGGCTACAGGTCATCAATGCTTGTAATCTAGGCTCGTCTTCGTATGGTTCTCTCCGGCGGACAACGCTTATGCGAATAAAAACATTGTTCTGTCGCCACAAAGATTCGAATATTCCTGATGCATGTGTAGAGACGAGAAAATAATCAGAGATGATTATTAATCAAAATCAAAGACCAGCACAGTTAACAAACACGAGCTCTTAACAGAGTCAGAATCGAGTTGTTTAAAGTAACGAAAGAAATATGTCTGCCAACATTTCAATTACAGTCTGAGGGGATTTATTTAACCACGTTTTTACTACCACTATTTATTGACGGTCTGTTTGTTTTGTGGATGCAAATATTTCAAACTTCCAGACGAGCTACAGACTTGAAATTTTAAACAGATCTCGGAACTGGACAGCAGTGCATTATCAACTAGAGTTCTTGTATATTTGTTTATCTTATCGGTAAAATTTTCGCTTGTAAATAGCCGATTGTAAAATTTCACACACTTGACTAAAAAGTAGAAAATAATTATTCAATTAAAAATTCAACATACCACGTTTTTTAATTAGACATATCGAAGATTCACATATGCAGTGGCACTAGATAAGATGTAATTGGATTGGGGGAAATGGGATATTTCACGGATGGGTATAGCATAAACGGATGTACCCCTTCCGAAAATTTTTAAGCATATTCAACATCCAAAGGATATAGTATCCACCGCGACAAATCTGTACACATATAGAATTTAGTTATTTAAAGACCAAGATATAAATGTTTAGACAGTTTCTTGGTAGCAAATGTAAACAAAAATGTGAAAACAGGCAATTAAAATAGAACATGAAGTTATGGAGTATAGCATACACAACCTTTACATAAATATTTTTTCCCAATGAAAAATAAGCTAAATAACACAATACCTCTATTTACTTCAACATAATTTTTGTGAATACGAAGCATTTTATTGATGCAAGGTAATAACTTACAGGACCTATCTCTATGATGTACTAAAAGCATGTTTTCTGTCCCCTTCACGTACAGTTTTGTATATATTTTAATATTTCAGTTCTAGTAACAGCGAGTGATACCAGCTGCAATGACAGTTGTCTTCAGTGCTGACGAAGTGAGATTCTGATGGAACAAGGACCACCAATGTTCATGTCCCGAACAAGTTTTCACTGTGCATAATATAAAGAAGAACCACGAACATAGCAAGTTGTTTTATTTCTTTACACACAACTTCGGCGAAATAAGCAGTAACACAGGTAATTGATTTTTGAGAAAGAAATGTTTTAGTAATTTTAAGTACCTTTTCATACTCGTAATATTTAACGGGCACAACGGAAGGGCCAAATTGGTAATTATTTATATTTTTTAACAAATTTGTTTCTTAATGCATTAGAATGAATACTTTAACAATATTTTTAATTATTTAAGTGACTACGAATTGGGAATGTTATTATCTGGTTTGCAGGTTTAGGTTAAAGTATTACCACTAGTGAGCACAGTTCAATTCCTAATTACTATATTTCTTGCCTGATAGTAACCTGCACTAAGCACTTCAATTAAACTGACAATTCCAACAGAATTTTTTATTCGTGAAAATAAGCCAACAAATTTCGAGTTACATGCACCGATATCAAGGGCCAAGATAGTTTTTTTTATTGAATGATTCAGTACAATAAATCATAATAAACTTATCCTGGGATTATCATATTTTGAATTCCGTTTTTATTAGTCTGCATATAGTTTAATGTTGAAAATTTATTTTAATTTAATCTCTAATGCACGTCATATTTAGATATCCTTGTGTTCTGTTTAAGAATTCTCTACTACTAACATGTTTTACTATTAACATAATATTGGCAATATTCCTTACCAAAGATAAAAAAATCTAAAAATATTATTGCAGGAACACACAAGATGAAAGTTTATTTCATACATTTAAAAACTCTACACTTAAACCGAACATATCAGTGTTTGCAACCAACCAATTCACCAACTCTTGGCAGGACAATGTGAATACAATATTAGGAGGTTATTTCTAAACGTAAAATTAACAAAATATCGATGAAAGCCTGTGCCTGCAATTACTCTGAAAGACTTTAATATTTAGTGCAACACTTTAGTCAGAGTAATTGTACAGTACAACATTAACATAAATATCGATTGTTAAATACTTTTAACACTATGTCCTATGATTTGTTTATTTTGGCAATATCACAGTAAACAAATACTCTGCCCGTGGGAATGCACAAGAAGGAATATCAAATGGCCGTCATAGGCTGTGATTTCCCCCGCTTGACTGTACGAAGAGTTGAATGATCTAGAACAGAATACTCAGTAGAGCCCTATCACGTATTCTATAACGACGATATAGGAAGTTCATAAGAAAATGCGACGCACGGTATATTTTAAGCAAGCTCCCGCTGATAAGAGCGTTGTTCGTTCTGTAGTAACGCATTGTTTTATCGGCAGGTTTACATTTTTATGCAGTGCTCTTTGGTGACTATATTGAGTAGTTAATTTTACACAATTAACAGTTTGCGTATTACTGCTTTAAAAAACCCGTATGAAACAATACAATTCTCTAAAATGTACCAAAAGGTTAGTGTTGATATTATTTGTATACGAACAGTACAGACTTGGTATATGCAGTTTTAATTGTTAATATGTCATTGTTAACTGTTATATTCCATTGTTGTAGGACTATGCAGCTTTTATTGTTAAAATTCAAATATAAACAGGAAAATTCCTAATAGGCCAATGCGAATAGCACTGAGAACGTTGTTATTAAGCTCAGAGCAGCGAATTAAAGAATGTAAGATTCAATGTCTTACTTAGAGTAGCACAGAGGTTTGTACTACAATTAATGAGGCCTTGCTGAGCTGTAAATGTCTCTTGTGGACATTTCTAAAAGATACAAATGTAAGTTATATTGTTAATATAAGTAAACTATTTCCTTCTGTTCGAGGCCAGGCCCCCTTAAGTTAGGGTAGCACTCATACAGCTCGAATACGCTAAGCTCGAAACATTCGAGAGCCTCGTATACGTCCACACCGTAAGAGTTATGTGGGGTAGGCACCGTTCGAAAGAACGATTTGTGTACGACAAGCGTAAAAACAGGCATTATGGCCACCATGGCAAATGCCACCTCCTTAGAAATAAAGGAAGTTTGACATCACCCGTGAGGTATAATATTTATGTCTTTACGCGCAACACAACATAATTGCGTTACAAAATTATTGATGGTGAAAGTTGAAATTTTTTGGTACATGTAAATAAACAGAAAATTCGACAAAACACTGAAGTACACTTACATACTATAATTCACTCAACGCCATCGAAAAATATTGATGTATGAGCAATTAGCAACCCGTTGCTGTAGTTGTCGTCATGTGTTCAACACTTGGTCCAAGGAGAATAAAAAAAATGTTATTCAAATAGTTGCATTCTTTTTGCTTCTCGTTAATTAAATATTTTATTGGAATTTCTATAATTTATAAAGGTGTAGGACTGCTGCTGATTTAACTTTAGTTGTACGTTATATATCGTCAAAGGCAATAGCCTATACTTATATCTACATACCATGAGCGGTTGTTAAGCATAAATTTAACTGAAATGTAAGCATACGAAGAAGCAGACAAGATAGACTTATGTCAAGAAAATACAAAGATCAAGAAAATTGATATTATTTTGAAGGTATGAGCTACAATTTAATGAATTATTTATTTCCTTACACATTACGATAGCGCCACGAAATATTTTTCATCTCATTCCTCCAGATATTTAGGCCTACTTGTTGCAAGCTTGTGGTTATCTCAGTATTTTACGTTCTCCTTATCTTTATCAAGTGATATATCACAGACATATTTGTGCGTCTGGCATGCCAGGACTGCAAAAACCGTTTCACATGTAGATTTAAATAGTTGATAATTAATTACACATAAATAACGTCGTAATAAATTTTAGGTGACACCTACATGCTTTAGAAAATCGTAATACGTGTCTATAGAATGAGAACTAAATGTTCAATTCTAAATGCATTCCAAGAAACGTCATATTTCTTCAATATATTTCAAAGATACTTACGCTATTTGCATTGTTAATACATAGTTAGGCTTCTAGTATTGCGATGTAAGACATAGACTGAAAGATCTTTGATTTGAATATGTCATCATTCTTAAAATATGTATTATAACGTTAAATAAAATCAGCAAATATTTAAACTCGTTTATGTTATCAAACCAAGTTTTACAATGTGAAATACACTATAATTAAAGGTTTCATATACTTAATAGTAATTAAAAATATTATATGTTACAATATACGTCAGATAAAAAGCACGGTATCTACAGTGAGTGATTGAGAGACTTTGGTCAGCACCTAACATCGCGGTCTTCAGCGCGGGCGAGGGGTGAAATGTAAGGACGGAGCAGCGCCGAAATGAAGGGGCGGAATAAACAGGAGATCTCCGAGGAAAACCCGCCGACCAGCGGCATCGTCCGCCACGGTTCCCACATGTGTACATCCCGAGACCGACCCCGCCGGGAATCGAACCAAGATCGCCTTGGTGGGAGGTGAATGGTTTGACAATCCTGCCTCCGTGGCCTAACTCTGGTATCCAGAGCTGAGACTCATCCAAGATCCGTGAAATTCCAAGCAGAGAAAGTCGAAATAAATTTTAATTCAAAGAGCATCCCATTACTGTAGAATCCATGAAGCCACCTACCACGCCAATGAACAAATATATTTGTTGGCTTACAAGTTGTAGCACTACCGAAGCCAGAGAATATGTTCGTTCATTGGCGTGGTGGTGTGGCGTGTGGTTCGCCACATGCTTATTTTTGATTGACTTGCAGTGCTTGCAGTGGTTGCAGTGGTTGCCAGTGGTTGATTGACGATTTTGTATTTATGGGAACTTGTTTGTTGGCGTGATATCCGAGAAGAGCCGAAGTACGAGGGACTATTTGCTTGCGCGGAGTGGTGCGGGGTTTGCTGGATTCTCCGAGCCTTCCTACGGCGGTGTTCGTGGGCCGTCAGTTAGTGACTGTTCTGCGACTGTTGGTGTACGCTCGAGTTGTTGCGGCTTCACGGGGGTGACGAGAGGTATGTGTGGTAAATTATATGAAATGACTTCTGATGAAGAGTTTAAGTAAGCACGCGTGAGATTAAATAATAACTGGCCCTACTTTAATTAAATATTAATATTTTTGGTTGAAAGTTTCTATTCAACTTTAACCGGCACCCCCGCGACCGCCCGTTCGATCGTAAATTTTGGAGGCCCGTTACTTTACCTTGTAATTGTTCATCTCAATAAATATGTTGATTCACCTTACCTTCTTTAATTTTAAACTATGCTTGTTATAACCCTAGGTTGTTTATACGAAGGGCTTCGTGACAGTGGATGGCGGCTACAAGAAGCAGCACTATCTGGAACGGATATAGGCAAACACGCCTTGAGGCACTAAAAATTACAACCTAGCCTATACGCCAACCTCTTCACCATCCGTCACGTTCGCAGAGTACTTAAACGATAGTGACAAAAAATAATCCTTTCGTTTAAGTATGGTGCCGTATAAAAGTTATATCAAATCAGCTGTTCAACGCCGTCCAACACGTTGTAAAACGCCCCAGTAAGTTCCCTTATATCTAGCTAGGCCAGTGAACTTAGCTTCCGTCAAAGAACAAATACTTTAATGCAGAGAGAAATAATTTTACCTGAAGTATAACTTACAACGTCACAAAATGAGAAATAAACATGGCAGGCATGTAACACAGAAATGCAAACAATTGAATAAAGTAAAATAAGTATGTTAAAATACGAATGTGTGATTTACATGCTGACCAGAGTCTTAGCCAAAACTATAATAATATTAACGATACAAAGAAAATTAATTAAATTATTTTATATAATTTCAATAAATTTACTAAAATTGTTCTTACCTGCAACGTAAATGTTCTGTAGCGAAATGCATCCTTACACTTCAACGCAAGTTAAGTACTCAAATAATAAAAATTAAAAGTTTATAAAATATTCCCTTTCGATGCGCGAAATTGTTTTGGTAAACAATAAGATAAATAACCGGAAAACCAGCATTTATATGCAATGAGTTTACGTAAGATTTTCAATCAATAAAAAGAGAAAAAGGATACACATTTACTCTCGCAACGAATCTTCTATAGTTTCGTTTCAGTACTGATAGTGACAGAATTTTCTCATGCAACTGGCTACTCTTGATGTACAAGCGACTGTCAGCTTACTTCGGGAAAATTTTCTGTTCTTATAAATGTTAAAACAAACACATTAATTTTGCTAACTTATTAAAATAGGTTTACAATTACTGTAAACATATAACGAATAAAAAAGAGAAACATAAGGAAGATAAGTACGTAATTAGTAAATATTTAAAATTTCCAATCAAATCCTTTGTAACAGAAAAGATTTTATTTGTTACGTCAAAAAATGGTGTTGGAAAACGGATTATTTTTTAACATCAGGTATTTTCTACGTGCGGGAGTTTAAAGGTCCACAATTATATTCTTCCAAAAGAAAACCAGTGAATGCACAACAGGCTGCGTAATATGTTTCTTAAATGAATGTATACTTGACGCTGTCTGCAAACTCGAAATAATTTTTGCCGTTTTATTTTGATCAATTTCGCGATTTTTAAAAACAAAGTCTCGTATGTGTCGAAGTGTAGTTATAAATTGACTGTGTCGTGAATAGCTGTCACCCAATATAACTATTACTTTCTTGCTTCATGAATGCCAACCTGACTAAACGACACACATTTCCGCTCGAACGCTACTCCCTTGAAACAAGTAAGGCGTTTACAAGTGGTCAGGTGTTGGAGCACATGATCTTCTTCTCGTATAAATTTTGCTCCGTACGAGATAACTCGCAAACCAGTTCTCCTCTCTGAGCCCTGCCACATAGATGTGCCCAGTCGTTACCATTCTGTTATCTGATTGGAGAATGTGATCATGACGTCAGAGGCGCTGTATTGTTGTCAGGGACGGTGGGTGTCGGTGGAGATTGACAACTTTTATTTTTCACCAACAACTCGCCGACAATCCACCGACACACATTCATCATATGGCCACTACAGTGTTTGCCTTTGAGCTGCCTGCTTACACACAATAACGATAAGCAAAAGTTGCAAAATAACAAATTTAGCTGTTTCGAGCAATATAACTCATAAGTTTAGTACAAAAACATTAATTTAAGTTTAATAAACCCAATAAAGAAAATAAAAAAGCTAACTTTATGATATTCGCGTGTACCACGGTACGGATCGAACTTATTTAAAAATATTTTCAGCAACATTTTAAACAAGACTTTGTAATCAGAAATAGGAAAGCCAAACGGTGATTGAGCTGCTATGATATATTAGGTACTGCAGTAACTCGACTACAACAGCAAAGTGATGGCTGTCATTGTAGCTCGCTGCAAGGAGAAGAACGGCACCGACCCGACAACAGCACGACTGCGACAATCTCGCCGTCTGTATGTAGCAGGGCCTGTACATAATCTCAGGCAAGAGCCCCGGGCCAGGAGACCATCTCGCCAGCCAGGGATCGTATATAAGGTTACGTGTCTCATAACACGCTTACCCTGCTCGAGTCGCCGCACATTCTGCCATGTATGAGAGATAGTGACGTCACACGACCGCAAGCCTGCCATTCTCGCAAGAGGTAGTAAATAAACAACATCGGTGTGGCGAGGTACGAGACACGAGACTGGACGTATAAAATACAGCACACATCATCATCTGCCCAGCGACTAATCTTGCACTGATTACACCAGGTCCGGAGCCGCTTTGTTCATCGAACACTCGCTTGACCTTCGCGCTCATTAGAACACACCGTTCTGCCAATCAGGTTGTTCCTTGTCGACTTTGTAGCCGCTGATAAGTCCAATAAACATCAGGAACAGTGCCTACCTTAGAGTTCTGACCAGATTAAGGATATATAGTAACTAACCACTTAAATTATATTAAATGCATCTCGGTCACCAATCGTCATATCGGTCTTAAAACAAATACCTGAATTGAAAATAAGCAGGAGTGTATTTTTCGTGCACAAAAATACTTTATTGCCCAATTTCCGAATACTTTAAAACAACCTTGATTCTTCTATATAAACGATGCACGCACTGAAATGAACAAATCGTCAATGGTGGTATATATGCAAGGTAAACAAGTACTCAGGCCTGCCTAGTAAAATATAACATGAGTGCCACTTACCCTGCGCTCATTAGGGTTTCCATTTGGGAATACCCCTGATGTACAAGTTCTTGGTTTTTAAGACGTTTTATGTTTTTTTAATAAAATAGAAAATTGTTTCAAGATAGAATAAATTTAATATATATTTACTTTACCATTTCTGCCATAAATTTGCTTGAAACATTCAATTGAATTTCTAAACAGTGAGAGAAAACATAGCGTGTTAATTTCTTTTCGTCATTGTTTACTAATAGCATTTAACTAAGGAATGCCAATTGACTGCAAAAACGTTAAAGGTTATACAACTAAAATATATTCTATCAGAATACAATGGCAAGTTTTTGCTTTATAACAAAAATTACGACTTAAATAGCAAGAATTTGTACAACAGGGATTTAATCGAATCTTCAGGGGGAAGTAATGACGCAATTTCGGTTGAACTAATTTTTTATCAGAATTATGTTCCAAATATTCTGAAAATTTAACTTCATTAGAGCAAAACACGTCTACTGAAGGAATTTCTGCCTCTATAGCGCTATATGCTAGTTCTCTTAAATAATCAGTAACTATCTGAATTAATTAATAAATATTCTACAATGCACTTTTCTACTGCGCAGACTAATACAGGAATTCCTTCAATACTTACTTTACATAAACCACGAAGCTCTTCGCTGTGCTTTACGTTATAGCGAGAATTTTAATAATTAAATCACAACACATTTCATTCCTAATTAATTAGAAATCTGTGTCTTTTTAATGCCATGGTTACTAATTACACAATTTTTTTACGAACATAATATTTTAAAAGTCCTCAAAGACATGACGTAAACAGCTACATTGATATTTGAAAATCGTGTTGATTATATAGCCAAATTTTTCCACTGCAATATACATATATGCATACATACGTGCATACATGCATACATGCATGCATACATACATGCATACATACATGTATGCATACATTTTGTATAATTATCATTTCTAAAATTATTTTTAAGTCGGTAACATTTCGGTTGGATATTTTAGGGCGTGAAATATTATAAAAATATTAAAAAATAAATACTTTTACTATGAAAAACAATATACTATAATATGATTTTCTGCATACTTATTTTTCAAGCAATAGTTAACTTTCCCTCAATGAAAACGTGGGTTCAATTCGGAAATAAATGTCGTTAATAATAACTGAGCACATCCGAACAAAATTTAATACGCAAATGCGAATAGGTGTAGTCGACACATCTTTCAGATATTCTAAGCCCTTATCCATTATTTAATTTAACACATGCATCAGCCATGTTTGCTCATGTGTAATCCTAAACACGTTTCCGTTAAGTATATATTATTTAATACACAAGCAAACTGTCATCACAAAAAAAAAATGTAGTGTTTGTTGCAGCTTGTGTCCCGCGAAGTAGTCAATAGGAACACTGAATGGAAGAGAATGCGCTATAAACTGCATATGAGACATATTCAGAGTGAATGTATAGCAGTCAATAGGAAAATGTTTAATTTGCTTATAACTTACTCTAAAGACAAATATGTTCGAAATACACGTGTTATGATTCCCTTGAAAATGCTGCCTAAATCACAGAATACTAAAAGTGAATTCCAAACATTTCACGTAATGATATAAAATATGCGCTTGATTTTTATGTGCATAATTTGTTTTTAATAACAATATAATATTATGGAAACACATCATGATAAAATTAGCGGTTGATTATAAAAAAACGCTCTATAATGATCGATTCGTATTGTATTTTTAAAGCTCTTGCCGTTTCTCCGTCCCCAAATTTTAACTTGTCCTGTCAAACACTTCTTGTTCTTGCAAGTTACTTGTACGAATTACTTCACTGGTGTATTTTTCACACCTCCTTTTATTTTGAGCTGCAGGCAACATTAAGCTCTTGCATTAGCTTCTTTCTAAATTATTATAAGCGTATCTCAAAAAACTATAAATTTAAAAAAAAATAAATAAATAATAACACTGAATTAAAAAATCTACCCTGAAAACAACACTAAATACGGTATATTTTGTTAAAGAATTTATATTTCTTGATAATTTTGTGTAGTTACGGGTCCTACATTCGTGCTGTTTGTCGCGAAGGAGTTCCGTTGTGCCTGTGACAATTCTGGCAGATTGTCTCTATAATTAATAATTTTATAAAATATTCCGGGGCACGTTGGACATGAGCCGCATGTAGGTGGCTATATTTTTAAATACGGAAAGCGACGATTATATATATATATATATATATTGAAATCAAACAGTATTATTATTTAATGTGGTATTATATTTATGAGAATATTTGATAATTGCGAGCAGTTACAAAACATTGTAATTTTTGCAGTAAACTCTCCATGAAAGACATTAAAACATACCTCGAGAAATGAACAGTTATCAAGAAAATATGTTTCTGAACAAACGAACACATTCAATTACTATGGGGCAATGAAGTAATTTCATTTGGTGTCAGATACACAGAGCCCACTATCTAAAGCTATGTGCAACATATCCATCATAACACCACCGCTTACTTGGCCAGAGTTCGCCGCTGAACAGTGCTGCTAGGGAAGTAGGAACACCTGAACACACACCACAGCAAACTTGGCCAGAGCTCGCCGTAGAACACTGCTGGTAAGGAAGTAGGAACACCTGACCACACCACCGCTTACAGGTCAGAGCTCGACGCTAAACAGTGCTGCTAGGGAAGTAGGAACACCTGACCACACCACCGCGTACATGGCTAGAGCTCGCCGCTGGACAGTGCTGCTAGAGATGTAGGAACACCTGACCACACACCACTGCTAACTTAGCCAGAGCTCGCCGTAGAACACTGCTGGTAAGCAAGTAGGAACACCTGACCACACAACCGCTTACATGGTCAAAGCTCGCAGCTGAACCGTGATGCGAGGAAAGTAGGAACACCTGACCACACATCACTGCTAACTTAGCCAGAGCTCGCCGTAGAACACTGCTGGTAAGCAAGTAGGAACACCTGACCACACCACCGCTTACTTGGCTAGAGCTCGCCGTAGAACACTGCTGGTAAGCAAGTAGGAACACCTGACCACACCACCGCT